>NIGB01000002.1:2553998-2570972 GCA_003055145.1 Escovopsis weberi | reverse complement strand
GGGGGGGGGGGGGGAAACGAGCGAGAAGAACCAAGATTGGATCCGAGGGACGGAAGCGGCGCCAAGGCGAGGCGGAGGGCGAGCCAATCCGAGTCTTGTCCGCGACGGGATTCGGGAAGGGGAGCCAAGTGACGGATCAAGGATTGAGTGATTGATAGAGGGCACAGTTCGGAGTTGTCTCCAGGCTGGATCGCCTCGTAGGCTTGCTTGGAGTCGATGTCGTGCAGTCAAATCCTCGTGGATCCGCCCTCGTGGAGTCTGGAGTCGCCCGGGCAGGAGCGACGCTGCGATTTACCGGCAGAGCTCCTGCCTTGCGCGGCCCATCCAGAGGCCCGAACCACGAGCTCCATCACACCTTCCCTGCCTGTAGACGCCTGGGGACGTCACTTGCAGGGGCCCGTTTGGCGCGGATTCAGCGGGTAAAGAGCCGCCGGCCCAGCCCAGCGCACGCGCCCATAAGCGCTCCTCCAGCGCCCGGGCGTCCGCTACAGGTTAGGTGGTCCCCTCCAGAGCACGGAGGGCTATGTACCTGTAGGTATCAATTGTATGTCCGCATGGATCCAGCGATGCGTTATCCGCACTGTGCTGGCATCGAAATAAGGCACCGGTAGAGGAGCTCAGGGAACAACTTGAAGAGAATGGATGGAGAGCTACTTGGTACAAGGTCCAGAGACAGGAGTAGAGTGCTCTTACGGAGCAGTAAATGGTCTGAGAGTAATTGCTATTCACGACAGGAGATCCAGGATTGTATGCCGTACCCGAGAGGGACATTCTCGGGTGAGCAGCTGTGAACCAACCACTGAGCCGACCCGCCGTTGTCCAGATAACAGCAGTGTGATCAAAGGGTGGTAAATCCGGCCCGCTACGGAGGTTGCAATCTTACCAAAGGCCCTATGGGATGCGTCGGAGAAGGGCAGATGTCTTCAATGCCATCCTCCATCCCTGCCAACCCCCGGGCTCCGGCCCACTCAAGTATACACGCTCTCCGTCAACGCGTTCACCTGGAGGCCCCTTTCCGCCATCTCAGCGTCCCTCAGGAACTCCATCGGCATGTGCACCAGGTGACCCTTGATGTCCGACAGGTGCTTGCGGATCTCCCCCGGCGGCATGAATTGGTTAAAGATATGCCCGGACTTGACCCCCCGCGGCGGGAGATAGCGATCGTAGTCCTCGAAAGTCTTGACTGTTACCGGCCGAGTGTTCACGGTCAGGACATCAATCTCCACGAAATAGGTAGCTACCCAATGATCAAGGGGATATGTATGATACGAAAAGCTCAAGCAGACATACCGTGATCGTCTGGGTCGGCGTGGAAAAGGTACCGGAACAATTCCGTGTTCCTGTCCGCCTGCCCCATCCACGTTCCCCACAGTGTGTCATTCAGGGGGTCCTCCACAAAAGCCCAGCTCTCGTCGTCATCAAAGACGTTGTTCCGGGGATCGACGCTCGGGGGCAGCGCATTCACATCGCCCTCTGCGTCCAGGGGCTGTGGCGGCAGCAGGCCCAGATGCTCCCTCCACAGGAATCGCCGCAGCGTCGTCGCGTGGTGGCCTGCCTCGAATGGACGGCCGTCCATGGTGCTCTGGATCCTCCTCGAGTCCTCCATCACGATGCTCAGCTCACTGTCGTGGTTGCCCTGCTGGCTGCGGTCGTTGATGTTGCTGGAGCCGCAGATGACGATGCGGTCATCCGCGATGAGCAGCTTGGCGTGGATGTAGAGCTCCTCCTGGATCCAGTTCTGGATCTCCGCCTCCGAGTCCTCTTCCTCCCAGGCTTCGTCTTCAATCGAGCATCGGCCGCCCATGGCGTGATGAGCCACGGAAAAATTCGTCCCAGCTTCTTCTTGAGGCAACTCCCTCTCGAATCGTTCTTTGAGGCTCTGCGCCCCCTCCTGTGCCTCTTTCTGCTCATCTTGGAAGCTCTGGCGGGTGCTGGTCCTCCTTCCCCCCCTTCTTGATGGGATTGGGCCCTCGTGGACGCCCCGAGTCATTATTTCCTCGGCCTCGGCGCGCTGAACCTGCCTATACTCGATCCCTGTCTTCTTTTCGGCCTCGGCAATGGCGGCCGTCTTGTTCAGGCGGTCAAAGGACCTCAGATTGAAGAAGAAGATGTGTTGACCGGGATCGACGCCCTGGGCTTTTATCTGCTCAAAGATGGAGTGCTCGCCGCGGCATATCGATTTGTACTGGTAGTCCATGATGGCCCGGGTCCCCGAGGCCGCGTTGTCTCGAAGATCGCCGGCAAAGCCGGGGATCGCCGGTATCACGACAATGACTCGGAACTTGCGACCCTCCTTGCCAGCTCTGACGACCGCATCGACAATGGCTCTCCCGATGGTATTGTGAATTGGTGACTGCTGATCCCCGGTCGCGGTGATGAAGAACTGGTTCTCGATGTACACGTAATGCTGCGCGCCGCGGATCACTTCGCAGTACGCATTCTGGATGGAGCGTTCCGTCAAGATGCCGCTCGACCAGTCGGCGCTGGATCTGACGAGCTGCGCGCGCACGGTTCCTCGATTGTCCAGCCTCTTGGTGTCAAGGGGTGACAGAGGGTGCTTGACATAATCCCCGACAGGGTGCTTCGGGCGCTGGACTCCGACCAGATCCTCGTTCTCGCCCTCCCGGCCCTCGAGAGTGAGCCAGTCATATCTCCCGTCACGCTTGTATTTGTCCCTCTTGACGAAGTTCCAGCGCAGGACAAAATGCTCGGCAATGTCGTAGACGCAGGGCCCGATGACTGCCATTGCGACATCGTGCCATGGCATGCGGCCGTACTCGGCCTTGCTCAATTCATTCATCTCCCAGTCCTGCACGTTCTGGAAGTCTCTGACTCGATTGTTATTGAAGTCCTGTCCGGGCCAAATCTCCTCGGCGGCCCCCTCTGGGTGGATGTCAGACAGGGGATGCTGGTGCGCGTCCCACCTGCCGAAGCACAAGTCGAGACCGCCGATAAAGGCCATGGAGTAGTCGATGACGATGAACTTTTCGTGATGGGCCCAGTACATTGTCATATCGGCGGCATTCTCGAAAGGATTGTGATCTGGATGGCGGAGGATCCTGATGTTCCCGTAGCCCGGCGAACCCTCCGGGCATAGGTCCTGCAGCGCGTTTTTGGTGTGCTCGGAGTTGCACGTCAGGGCGGCCTCGACTTCCTTGTAGACAATGACAAAGATTTTGACGCCAGCCTCCGCTCTTCTCTTCAACACCTGGTCGAGCCTGAAGTCCTGCTTGCGGTGGGGGGGCCGACGCAGGAAGAGCTCCGGGGAGAGCCACCAATCGGCGATGTAGATGGTCTCCTTGGCCTGCTCGAGGGCCATTGATACGGCCCAGAAGTAATCCCGCCCATCGACATACCACTTGATCTGGTTGCCGTCGCGTTCCGGAAAATACGATTTGAAACGATGGGACTCGCAAATCTTGGTTCGCTTCTCGTCACAGCGTTTCTCGTGCTCCTCATCATGTCGATGATTCCTGTTGATCTGTCATCGCAGTCAGGGACCAGGGAGTCAAAAGCCATCTCATATCATTTTGAGTACGGAGTAAGCTCACAATGTTTCCGAACTTGCCGATCTGATGTCTTCCCTGGAGTGTGAGCCACTCTTCCCCTTAAGCGTACAGCCAAGCGTGGCTATGGTCAAAGAGGGGACATACTTCTTGTTGACCACGGCAATCTTGACATCGTGAAGCTTTGTGTTACGAAGCTTCTCCTTGAGATCCTCAATCACATGCCTGTCACCATCACGATTCTCTCCGCCATCTATGGGGATCGACATGACGGGATCAACCGCGAACACAGGTAAGAAGCCTCGAGGACAAAGTAAAACTGCTCCGAGGAGAATAAGGGTATGAGATCGTAGGAGGGATGGTGTTTCAGGGAGAGCAGAGACAGATGGAGCTCAGAGCCGGGACCGTGTAGTCTTTTCAAGTGGATGGATGGGGTGGCGCTTTCCACAGCTGCCACGAGATCATCCAGACCTCGGGGCATCGTGTTCTTGACGCGTCGCACGATCCCTTGATGGCAAGTCTCCTTCGTGATCTGTCGATGGCAAGAAAGCCAAGTTTGCGGCCGTGGCATTGCTGATCAGATGACGTCACCAGATGCAGTCAATCCTTGAGGTCGTCCATCGACTCCATCGAGAGCTGCCTTCGTTGCACAGATGACTCGGAATCATCGCCGTGCTGTCTCTTGAATTCCATGGAGCCTGTGCTGCGCTTGGCATGTCGATTGCAGTGATTCTCCATCCTCGTCCACGGGGTCGGACAGAGTGAGAGTGACGCATCAGAGCAGCCTCCTAGGAAATGCGGACGAGCATCACGAAGGATGCAAGATCGAAAAGTTGAAGAAATTATGGAAATGTTTACATGCAGAGAACAGAGGACTGTCTCATGAGATAGCGGAATACTTCAAAGAGCGCCGAAATGCGATCAAAACACGGCATTCTAGCTGATACTGAAAGTACTCACTAACTTCAATGCTCCTCTTCTCTGATTCGCCGACCCCCTGAATCCTTCCCCTTGCTCCTTCCCCGCGATTCTCCCTCCCGCCAGATCGTCCCAGGACAGCTCCTTCCCCTTGTCCGAGAAATATCCCCGTGGCTGCATTGATGGAGTAAACTTTTCGGAACGGAACATCACGCCCTCCGAGAACCTTCCCTCAGCCTTCTAGATTTCCGATCCCGCGAGACGCCCAGACCGACCTTCTGGCCGCTCGATCTGGCCAGCATCTCACTCCTGCTATCCGTGCTCCGTACAGATCCAGATCGATCCATCCCCATCGACTCGATATCGGTATAAGCTGGCCTGCATGCCGTTGCGACCTCAACGCCAATTGTTTCCAATCGTTCCCGATCCGAACCCTCCTCGACCCCCATCACGTTCTCAGACCTCGACTACTACCTTACCTACATACTCCATACATTACCGATATATCTCTTGATTCAACCTCCCTATAATCCAGCTTCGCAACCATGTCCGGCCCTGTCATCCCCCCCGGTTCCACCATCGTCAGCACCTTCAAGCGCTCCTTTGTCGACGTCCCCATCGACGCCGACAATGGCAACGCCGTCTCCTCGGTAGAGTTCCTCGAGGCCTCCGAGTCCATGGTCACAATCTTTGGTATCGAGCCCTCTGTCTATCCCAATCAATGGCTTCAATCTCCTGTCCGGTGCACGGCCGCTGATCAATAAATCCCCCCTTTATCACCAGACGCCCTCGGATCGGTCGCCTTCGGTCCCGTCAAGTCCGACCTCAACGGAAACATCAAGGTACTTGTCGAGATGCATCGATCAAGAGCTTCGCGAATGTCGACGACTTACCTGCGCGCCAACACAGAAACTCCGTGACCGCATGCTCGCCGCCCCCGCCGAGTCCCAGAACATCCAGGATCTCTGCCGCAACGAGCTCAAGGCCAAGAAGCACGTCGCCACAGAGGGTCTCCTCTGGCTCGTCCGGTATGATCCCCCCCCCTTAATCTTTCCCATCTCCCTCCGATGCAGCCCATCCCCATGCCCCTTGATTGCCCGGGAATGGCCAGCTGATGCGTGGATTCGCGAGATACAGCGGCCTCGAGTTCACCTGCATCGCCCTCAGCCAGAACGTCGCCAAGCCCTCGGAGGAGCTCTCCGACTCCTTCCAGGGGGCCTACGGCCAGACCCTCAAGCCCCACCACAGCATGTTCATCAAGCCCATCTTCAGCACCGCCATGAGGGCGTGCCCATACCGCAAGGACTTCTACGCCAAGCTCGGCGCCGACGAGGCCCAGGTCCTCAGCGACCTGCGCGTCTACCTCGCCTCCCTCGAGAAGATCGTCGCCATCCTCAAGGCCTTCTCCGAGTCCAAGGAGGCCAAGTGGTGAAGCAAGCTCGAGCCAGACGTCCCTCGCACTCCTCCCTGGCCCCGCTTGTATCTAGAAACCTAGAACCCTTCCCCCCACCCGCAGCATGTACTCAGCATGTAGCAAGCAGACCAAACTTTGGCTCGCCTTTTTGGGCGAAGCATTACAACAGAATACCCCTTTAATTGGGGTAAAGCCGTGATCAAATACATTCACTGAGCTCCTGTCGCGATAAGTGTACGCAAGCGAGTATTGCATCGTGAATCTTGAATCATTCTCTTCAACCCCCCACAAGCAACGCAATGTGGACATCAATCTTTGTATGAAAAATCAATCAAACAAACAATCTCGCATGAAAAAGCAATGCCAGGCTAGTCGAAGATGCAAGTCAGGCCAGAACGAAGTTTAGGTCTCGCAAGACTTCGACCTCGAAATCAGCAACGCAGAGGGCCGCGGGATCGATAGACGGCTTGTCCTCGCGGAACGCATCGACGCATTGTCGCTGTCGTGCTCGCGGCACAGCCAGGCCGCCATGGCCTGCGTTGCCTCCCCGTATTCGACGGCGACGCTCTCCTTGGGCCACATTGGAGGCGGACAATCCCACCCGTGCTTCTCCCCCATGACCACGCGAAGCGAGTGAGCCTTGCCCTGAGCTTCCAATCTAGCTGCGAATCGCTGACCTTCCGCGAGGAGCATATCGTACTCGCAGAGACAGAGGTGGATGGGTGGCAGCTGTTGGATGAGGTCACCTGGCATGAGCCCGGGGGATAGTCTGATGTCCGACCTTTCTTTACGGGCAATGCAGGGGTAGATGTAGCAGGCGTCGATGAGGTCGGTCAGGGCTTTGGAGAGGGTCAGGTCCGGGCGAGAACAGCTCTTGCGCTTCTCCGGACGGGAGATTGTCCAGTCGAGCACGGGATAGAAGAGGACGAGACCGCGGATCTGCGGCGCCGGGAAGGGCAGCTTGTATCCGAAGCTGCCAGGGTCCTGCAGGATGATCCAGCTGGAGAGGGCTGTGGAGGCGCCGGCCGAGAAGCCCGAGAGGATCATACAATCCGGGTCGATGCCGAACTGGCAAGCACGCTTTGCTATCTGCAGGATGGCATCCACGGTGTCCTCGATCGGGACTGGGAACGGATGGTACGGCGCGAGGCGGTAGTTGATGGAGAACACCACGGCATCTAGGGCGCCCATGACGGCGCCGGCCCAGCGGGAACAATCGGTGCCCTGACCGAGGATCCACCCGCCGCCATGGAGACAGATGACGGCGGCCCGCGGGCCAACGGCTATTCTGGCGGGAGTCCACACATCGACCCTGATCTTGGAGCGGCCGTTGCAGGATTCCGTGAGGGTTGAGTCGACCCAGAAGGAAGTGGACGGGGCAGGCGGAGCAGGGTCCATTCGATTGGCGATGCCGAATCCCAAGCTGGCGGCATACCGGAAAGCCTGAGCACGGGCTGCCAATGCCCAGCGCGAGCTGAGCTCTAGAGGGTTTTCATAATCCGGGGGCTCCGGGACGGTTGGATTGATGATATTGGGGACGTCCATGTGAGGAAGGATGTCGAGCCTCTATTCACATTGGAGCGCCAGGAATGTTGTCTACAACAATTCGGTCAGTCCAGTCAAAGAGAATCAAGGAGAGGAGCAGCAGCAGCAGGAGGAGGAGGAACAGCAGGAGGAGGAGGAAGGTGTGCAGACTGACAAGGATTATGAGGAACAGGAGTCAAACCACATAATTCAGGTTGCGAGGTGGTATGTCTTTGAAAGATGTATCGTCCGAAAGAAGCTCTCTGAAGCTTGTGGTCGGTCGATGCAGAGCTCGGACAGATTGGACAAGAGATCGACTGGTTCGTAGAGGGCCTCGATGGGGCGCAGAAACAAAGGACAGACGCAGGTGTGGGAGTAGAAAAGAGGAAAGTAGCTGGAGGCATTCACGCCGAGGTGGAGAGGGAGCAGAGGAATGGAATGGAGCCGGGAGCCGATGGGTCTGCAGAGAGACTGGACGAAACAGGACGGGTCGGCAGATAACTTGATACTACCTCCTCTCCTCGCAGCGAAGAGACCATACTAGGATGACCCCCAAGATGAAATTGATCCATATGCCCGCCGACTTCTGGAGGATCAGGGAACCCTTGGAGACGAACGAGGCGGAGTCGACTCGAGGGTCCGAGGTTGATCGATTAGCACTCGTACGCGTAACAAGTCGCTCAGCCCTAAAAAAGGGGACGTGGATTGATGCTCGGAAAGCGGAAGGCGAGACAGGGGCAGGACGGCGCTAGGAGTCTACTTCCCCGCCTCTCGAACAGCGCTATGTAAACGATGTATTGACCTAGCAGGCACTCCGTGGGGGATCGCAGCTTCCTCGCGCGAGGCAAGTCTGACGCTGCCGTCACTGCACGATTGTCGGAAGGAGCACCTCTCGATGGAGGAGCTTACGCGGACGGAAGGAGTGAGGGGCACGTTGAAGGAAGGAGTGACCCGGCCGTGCGGGGGCCCGGATGGATCTCACCCCGAGGTCTCTCCCCCGATCCGTGCATATCCTTGTATCGGAGGAGGGGGGGGGCGGGGGCGGGGGCGGGGGGTTGTATCAGGCCCGAGACGTCTGTGAACAACCTCTCGCACTGCTGCAAGCAAGAAATGCTCGACTTCTCGACAGGATGAGGAGGCATGTGTCGTATGTGTCACAGGCGACAGAGAGATGTCGTCGAATTCCTTGCTTGTGCATCTGCATCGCCAGGGACCTCGTGCCTGGGGCCCTGGCAGCTTGGAAGTGCCTGGTGGCCGAAATGCCTCATGACGTCACGCCAGCTGCCCCGTGCATCGCCGGATTCAAGGAAGCACGGCCAAGGGTCTGGCCGTCCATGCGAGATGCGAGATGCGAGATGCGAGAATCGGGAGTCGGGAATCGGGAGTCGGGTTGGATGAGCTGCCGAGCGACCAGGGCGAGGGGTTTCGACGAGGAACTGAGCATGGGTTTCCAAGACATGAATCGCTTCATGACTGTCGATTTCTTCCGCTCTGAAAGAAGCTCACAGTGAGATATCAGTACGGAGTATATGTACATATCTACATCATGTCAATTTGGGTTCTCCTACTCCGTATACGGAGGGCTGATCTCTGTTATCCATGGATTCCTTGACTCCTACACGTTACTACTAGTACTAGCCTGCTTCAGGGGCCCGGCCAGCCTGGGATCCCCATCCATTCTGGATACGGAGTGCTACAGGCACATAAGCTACCCGGTCTGGAGAATTCGAGCAACTGAATCAATTCCTCCCAGCCCTGATTCACCATCTTCTCGCCGCCACCGATCATTACTCCGTACTCCGCAGAATCATTGCAACCAGATTGTACAAGTGGCATGGTGTACAGAGCCTGGATCGCCCCGAATCGCAGCCCGGCATTGATGACGACGATGATTAGTCAGCCGGGGGCGGACTTGGATCGAAGTGGTCGCGTCGCCATCTCGCTGCACGCAATTCTCTAGCGCGAGGCCGCGGGATGATCCCAGGTCTGTGTCCCTTGAACAGTAAGCCCGCGGTTCTCTTAGCCCAGCGGCGATCCGGACGTCATCAAGCAAGCGCTCCGCCGGGCGTGGATGAGCAACGTGCTCCTGGAGGCGAACCCTCGTGAGCCAGTCAGCGCCTCCATCGGCCACCCCCTTCCTGACTTTAGGACACAACCAGATGCCGGCGCAGCATCGGCCGGGCCTACGTACGGAGCACTGTGCCAGATAGATCAATGGATTGGATGGATTGATAAGTCCCAGAGAGGTCATTGCCCCCCCCCCCCCCTCTCCATCGTCTCGCCCCCTTTGTCCTCGTCGTGAATGTGTGTGAGGGTGTGTGTGTGTGTGTGTGCGCTCCTACCAGTAAGAGTCCTCGAGAGTCAGGCAGAGCCTGTCACTGCCGAGAGTCCGAGTCGCGGGTCGTCCCTGCCGTCTTGAATCACCTCAAAACCTCCTTCCCTCCTTCCTCCTAGTAGAGTTCAATGTCCCTCGGAAGGTCGCTCCTGCTTCTTCTTCCTCCTTTCAATTGAAGACGCGTCGTCGCCTCTTTCCGTTTTCTCGTCTCGCTTCATCTTAGTAGAACTCCTCCGTTCTGGGAAGTCGCATTCGGCAACCAACCTCGAGCCCCTCATCTCAATCTCGATCTCAATCTCAATCTCAATCTCAATCTCGATCTCGAGATCAATTGGAAACTTTGGCTTTCAATCAACTCTTACCACGATCACTCTTCTTTTCTCTCCGGCGTCTTCTGCCCTGGCGTCCAGCCCCCCCGCCCCTTCCAGTATCTCGCTTTAGACCTCATTGGGCCTTTTCAAGACATCTGCTGCCGTTGCCGTCTTGGCCCCGAGTCCGCCGAGATGATTCACACTGCTAGCAACGGGCCCAATTCGCCCGCTGGCTCCGCCTTCGGTCTCCCCCTGAGGACGCATAGCAGATCTGGCAGTCAGAGCACCAGCAGGCTCGCAAGTCCTGATCGCTCTGAGCTTCCCAGAGAGCATTTCCCTCGCCCCTATGACGCTCCCGGAGATGATGTCGCCAGCACGGATGGGGTCAATGGCTCCGTGAACAGCCGCACGCCCTCGTTCCCCTCGTCGCCCGCGCTTCCCCCCACCTACCTGCCCTTCACGTCTTCTCCGTTGGCCCGAGGCTCTCACGTCGAGGCGTCGCGGTCCATCCTCAGCTCTCTCAACGATGGCCCCCGGAAACGCGCAGTCTCGCTCGACGGCCGCTCGAGCGTCGATAGTGGCCGCAGCTCCTCCGCCTCCTCGGAATGGCCAACTCATCCCTTCGAGATCAACACCATTGCAGAGCTCGAAGACCTACCCATCGGCACGATGGTCAACTTCCGTGCGAGGATAAACACCCAGAGACAGCTTTCCAAGGCTCTCGACTTCCTTCTCCTCCGCGACCAGACCAACTCCGTCCAGGGCGTTCTATCTCGCGACAACATGGACATGGTCCAATGGGTGCACAAGTTGCCTGCAGAGTCCCTCGTTCAGGTCAACGGAGTGCTCAAGACACCTCCGGAGCCCATCAGATCCGCCACCGTGTCCAATGCCGAGGTCTCGATCAACGCCATCCACATCGTCAACGTTGCTCGGCACGTCCCTTATAGCGTGTACAAGCCCCCAGAGAGCCTGCGTAACCGCATGTCCGCCAGAATCATCGATCTTCGTCATCCTGCAAACCAGGCCCTCTTCAGGATTCGGTCCACCGTGGCCCGACTATATCGCGAGACCCTCGAGGACCTCGGTTTCATCGAAATCAGCACGCCGAAGCTCCAGCCGGCGGCTACCGAGAGCGGCTCCTCGGTGTTCAGGGTCAACTACTTTGGCCGAAAAGCATTCCTGGCCCAGAGTCCGCAGCTAGCCAAGCAGATGGCCGTCTGTTCCGATTTCGGGCGAGTCTTCGAGATCGGGCCCGTCTTTCGCGCCGAGAACTCCAACACCCACCGTCACTTGACGGAATACACAGGCTTGGACCTTGAGATGGCCATTGATCAAGACTACCATGAGGTCATCTGGGTCCTTGATCAATTCCTCAAGGCCGTCTTCAAGGCCGTGTACGCAATGCCGGAGGTGGAAGTCCTACAAAAGCGCTGGTCTAGCAGCGAATTCAAGTACCTTGACGAGACCCTGATTCTCGACTTCCGGGACGCTCTTCAGATGCTCAGAGACGACGGCCGCCATGTCGAAGAAGAAGACCTTTCGACCCCAGATGAGATTCGCCTGGGCCAGCTCGTGAAAGAAAAATACAAAACAGACTACTACGTCCTAGATCGATTCCCCACCAATGCGCGCCCCTTTTACACCCATAAAGATCCCGAAGATCCCAAGTGGACGCGATCTTTCGACATGTTCATCCGAGGTCAGGAGATCTGTTCAGGAGGTCAGCGGATCCACAATCTCCAGGAGCTGCGCACCAACATGTCCGCGGCCGGCATCGCCGACGAGGGAATGGAGGAGTATCTTGCCGGATTCGAGCTCGGCGCGCCGCCTCATGCCGGAGCCGGTCTCGGCTTGGAGCGCATCATCACATGGATGCTGGAGCTCGAAGACGTGCGAAACGCCTCCTTGTTCTACCGAGACCCCAAGTCGCTTCCCGAGCACAAGTTGGGTCTCCCACACCCCGATGCCGATACGACAAAGGCGTATACGGCACAGCATCACCCGCCCATCGAGAAGCTCATCGCCAACTACGGCGATGCCACCAACACCTCGTGGCTAGACGACCGCTTCGAGATCTGGCGCCATAAGAGCGGGGCGGCCATCGGCTACGTTAATCAGGACAAGTTCGCCATGATGACTGGTGACCCCCTGTGCGATAGGTCTCAGTACTCCGAGATCGTCACCGCCTTTGTCAAGTTCGTCACGTCGGAGCTCCACGCGACGCCGATCTGGATGCTCGTCTCGTACGACGTCCAGAAGATCTTGGCCCACGATCTCGGTTGGCGCACGCTATCGTGCGCCGAAGAGCAGCGGCTCGACACGACCAGGCACCAGAGCCCGTTTAACGGACCCAAGCACCGCCGCGTCGAGCGCGAGGGGGTCAAGATCCACGAGGTCAAGGCCGACGAGGATTTTATTAAGCGGGCCAACGTCGCGATCGAGTCCTGGAAGGCAAGCCGCAAGGGCAAGCAGATCCACATGACCGAGGTGCGGCCGTTCTTCGACACCGCCCACCGCCGCTACTTCGCGGCCGAGAAGGACGGCCAGATCATGGCGCTGGTCGTGCTGGCCAAGCTCGCGCCCCGCCACGGCTGGCAGGTCAAGTGGGCCCTCGACTTCCCCGGGGCCGTCAACGGCTCCATCGAGGTCCTCGTCGAGTTCAGCCTCTCGTGCGTCACCGGCCAGGTCACCTTTGGCGCGGGCGTCTCCGAGAAGCTCACCCCGGGCGAGAACCTGCACGGCATCCGCGCCAAGTTCCTCGCGACCACGTACCGCACCGTCGTCGAGAGCCTCGGCCTGCGCCGCAAGGCCGACTTCCGGTCCAAGTTCGGCGTCCTCGGCGAGGAGGTCTACATCTGCTACCCGAAGCACGGTGTCGGCCTGCGCGACATGCAGCAAATTATCAAGTTCTTCCAGGATTGAACGAATTGGTCGGGGTTTTGGGGGGGTGTTGTCGGCGCTTTTGGACATGACGCTCGCAGGGAATTGGAGGAGGTTGATACCGAACGGCGTTCTTGCTTTTCTCTTCTGCTTATATCTCCGCTTCGTCCTTCTCTCCTTCTCTTGCTTTCCTGTCTAAAAAGAATTCACTCGTGCGGCATGGATTGCCAGTATTTCTTATATAACATCCGTTCATCGTTCATCATTTACTGTTCATCGTTCGTCATCCGTTGGGTACATCGATCTGGATAAGTGCTGCACATGATTCATGACGAAATGAGAGTTGATTTTGAGGGTCGCCCTGACCGACAGAAGGATCTTCGCTAAGAATTGTAGGCAAATGATGAAAATAGTATCGATGTTGAGGACAGTCACTTCCTAAGGCAGAGGAAAAGGGGCGAAAGAAGCTCAGAATATATGAATCATTTTCCTAGAGCAATGAGATGAAAAGAAAAACGAAATGCTCAAGATCTTTGTACAGATATCCTCCTGCTAACAGCCATATGTGAATGAAAATCCAAATCTATATATGCATCGTTCCATGTGCGGCAATATCAACGCTCAGTCAAACACATCAATCATGTACCTCTCATTGCGATTCTCCTCGAACCACTTCTTGGCCTCCTCCGTGCTGACCTCCCTCCCGAGATCTCTCTTACCCGTCTCCGCGACGATCTGCACGCACGCATCGTCCACGCCCTTGCTAACACCCTCGCTTCCGCAGACATACAGCCGGGCACCATCCTTCCAAAGCTTGTAGATGTCTTCGCTGTCGTGCAGCATCCTGTCCTGCACGTACTTGCAACCGAACGACTGATCCGACGCCCGAGAGTACGCCCTGCGCACGGACACGGCGCCCAGGCTCTCCCATCGCGCGAACTCGTCCGCGTAGAGGTCTTCGGCGCCGGGGCTGCGGCATCCGAAGAACAGGAGGGCGGGCGCAAGCTTGCGTCCGGCGGCGATCATGACCGCGCGCTCCTGGATGAATCCGCGGAAGGGGGCAAGGCCAGACCCGGCAGCGACACAGATCAGGGGTATCTTCTCCGCGTCGCTGGGGAGGTGGAAGGTCGCCGAGGGGCGGACGGCGACATGGAGGCGCTCGCCGGCGTTGAGGGAGGAGAGGAAGTTGGAGGAGACGCCGACGTGCTGACCCGAGCCGCTGAGGTGAGGGCGCTCAAGGACGGAGTAGGTCAGCGTGACCTTGGATGGGTCGGGGAGCGGGGAGGAGGAGATGGAGCTGCGGGCATCGTTAGTAGGAGTTCGGGCTGAGCTCGGGGCGTTCGTCTTTCGGGACTTACTATTGGCGGACTCGGATAGGGGGGAGCATGGCGAGGTACGTCGCCAGGGGGAGTTCAATCGAGGGGTACTTCTCGAGCAAGTCCAACACGGAAACACGCTTGAGGCTGATCTCCTGTCGGTAGTTATCGCCGGCTAAGCTCTCGAGCGCCTTGACGACGTCTGCTTCCTCGGTAGCTTCCGCTAGTGTGAGGACATTCTGCATAACAACGGTTAGTCGGCATTCGATATTCTCCTGGGTCTGGTCCAATTCCCACTGACCTTTTTGGTGGCTGGTTGGTTGAGTTCGACATACGCGCCCAGCACATCGGCAGCCGGCAGAGCTGTTCCGGTGGGCAGAGTCGTGGGCTGGCTCGATCCAATCTTTATGAAGGCGTCCCAGGAGAGGTTGAAGCGGCGGAAGACACGGGAGACAGACTGCTTGGGGTTGATGGGCAGAACGGCTAGGTAGTCACCGGCCCTGTAGCTCATGCCGGTGGGCAGCTGGATCTCGATGTGATTCTTGACCGAGTCCGATTGGCCCGTCAGGGTCTTGGTCGAGAGGACGAGAGCCTCCTCGACGTCCTGTCTAAGGGTCGTCTTGCGCGGCTGCGAGATCTCGACCGTCAGACCGCCGCCCGAGGCATCGGCGTTGTCCGAGGTGCCGTACTTGGCCGCCAGCGCCGGCCACAGAGACTCGTCCTCCCAGGTTTCAAAGTCGCTGAACATGTCGCGCTCGGCAGCATCGGTAAGGCCAAGGGGAGCGAGCTGCTCGCCTCCCAGCTCGGTGAGAGTGGAGTCGACCAGCTTCGGGATGCGGTGGAAGGTCCGGACCCAGTCATGGTGCCCGCAGCCGAAGACTGCGTAGGCGACACCCTCCAGCTCCTTCTCATGGAGGCTCTCGATCCAATTGACGAAGTGGGTCGCGTTAGCCGGAGGCTGCCCCTCGTAGGAGGAGGTGACGATGACGACAGGACGGTCTTTGGGCAGCCTGCCCCGCGCGGCATCCAGGGGGGCAATCTCGGTGACGTCGAAGCCGTGGTTGGGGGCGTTGGAGGCGACGCGCTGGGCCAATGCCTCACACGTGCCGCTGTTGGATCCGTAGAAGACGGCCATGGGCTTCCGGGGCCCCGCGCTCGTGACGGAGAGATCGGACAGCCCCTTTTCGAGCTGGGGAGTTCCGGGGACCGACTTTCCGGCGATTCGCGACTCCAGCTCGGTCGGGGTCATGTTGTGTCTCAGCTCGGCACGCATATAGAAGTCCTTTGGCTTGACGGTCAAGGTTTGCGCGGTCAAGAGCTGGTAGTTGGGGTCGTCGAGGCTGAAGGTGAAGTTCTGGAAGAGCAGGACCATGCAGAGGAGAGTCTCCTGCCAGGCGAAGGGCCGGCCAATGCAGGCGCGCTTTCCGTTTCCGAACGGCTTCCAGCAGTTGGGGAACTCCTTATTGAGGCGGTTGAAGTTGTCGTCGAGCATGCGCTCTGGCTTGAACTCTGCGGCATCCTCGCCGAAGACGAGGGGATCCATTTGAGAGCCGGAGAGCAGGAGCGTGACGGGCTCGGCCTTGGCGACGAAGTACTTGCCCGCGAGGAGGGTCTCCTCCCTGGCCTCGACGGTGATGGCGGTGATGGAAGGAGTGACGCGGAGGGTTTCTCTGAGGACCTGTTTGGATGGCCAAGGGTTGTCAGTGGGTGCAACAGTGGACGGGGACGATGGATAGCCTAGCTTGAGCTTACCGCCGTGATGTAGGGCAGCTTTGAGAGGTGCTCGACCCTGACAGGCTCGCGGCCGACGACGTCGTCGACCTCCTGCTGGACCTTTTGGTAGGCCACGGGGTTCTTGAGAAGGTTCCACATGCCGAAGGAGAGCAGGGCCGAGGTGGTCTCGTGGCCAGCGATGAGGAAGGTGATGAGCTGATCGGTGATGTTGGAGTCGTCGAGCTTGGTGCCGTCGGTGGGGTCGACGCCCGCGAGCATGGCGGTGAGCAGGTCCTTGCGGTTGTTGGGGGTCTTCTTCCTGGCCTCGACGACGGCGTCGGCCGTGTCCCTCATGATCTTGATGTCGTTCCAGAACTTCTGGTTGGCGGCGCGGTACATGAACTCGGGGACGATGGCGGGCCTCCTGTTGCGGGCGCCGCACTCTCCGAGGAAGTCGCCCATGGCGGCGATGAAGGGGTGCATCTCCTCGTGGTAGAAGGAGTTGAAGCGGTAGTCCATGGCGCAGAGGGCGAGGGTGTCGAGGGCGAGGCGGGTGAAGTCCTCGGAGGCGTTGATGGGGTTGAGGGGCCCGTGGCGAGCCCACTTCATGCAGAGCTGGCTGGCGATGTCGTGCATCTCGTCGAACATGCCCCTGATGGAAAGGGGGCCGAAGGCGGGGATGAGGATGCGGTGGGCCTTGGCCCAGTTGGCCTCCTCGTCAAAGGCCGTGAAGAGGCCATCGTGGACGCCGTTGCGGACCTGGCCGAGGACGGTCATGACGCACTTCTTGAAGCGCTTCTCGTCGCAGGCTTCGTTCACGAGCGCCTGGCTGGAGACGAAGACGTTTGAACCCTTGCCGAGGTGCAGCCTGTAGATGGGGCCGTAGGTATCGGCGAGACGCGTGAGGTCCTTGATGGGCTCCGAGGTGAACTCGCCCAGATGGCCGATGAAGGGCATCCGGGGAGGCTCTGGGATGGGCACGATTTCGGCCATGATGCCTCGTGGCCGTGCGGCAAGGCCCCGGGAGAGAGGGGGGGGGGGGGGGGGGGGGGGG
>NIGB01000002.1:2538506-2552484 GCA_003055145.1 Escovopsis weberi | reverse complement strand
CCCCAGCCCCAAAACCCCCCCCCCCCCCCCCCCCCCCCCCCTTTTTTTTTTTTTTTTTTTTTAATATTCCCCCCAGCCGAATGTCAGTCCCCGTCGGCGATAACCTTGCACGACGACCCGCATCTTGCTAGCTTGCTAGCCTCACGTGTGGCCTCGTCGGCGATTACCTCAATCGACACCCACCCTCCTCCCGTCCCCCGGGCACGGGGGTCCTCGACCGAAAATTCGAAGAGCTGCCGGCTCCAGGGATCGGAGTCCTCATCTGCAGAAGGTCCCTAGAGCACTGGAGCTCTTGGTCTGCGCCCGCGAGCATTCCAAGCCAAGCCACCCGGAAGCGCAGCCTCCCTACTCCGTACTCCATATAGCATGCCTGTACTCGTACCAGATCATGACCTTTTTACATGTGCCATCTTCTCGAAAGACAGCACTGATATGGTCAGTCGACTCGTGGTGTGGCTGCTCATTACTATATACGTATGTACTCTTCTTCCCGGCGGGGGGGTCCCGAGCTCGACAACCCCTGGCACGCACAAACACGATAGTCGCACTCGTAGGAGTACCAGAATGTATGCACGGAGTACGGAGTCCTCGAGACCCCGAACTCGTAAGAAAAAAAAAAACGTTGAGTCAACATCCATGTGGATGCATTCTAACACTGGCATTCGCCGTGAGCCCTCGGCCCCCAGCAATGCCGTCGTATCTGCTACTCCGCACTCGTACATACAGGTCCGAGCACCAACGACCTCGCCATACCTGTACTCGCATGTATCCAGAGCAGAACAAGCCGAGGCATCCCCATACTTTCGAGCCGTGATGCCAAACGACCTCCAGGCCCGCCGCCCGCAGCCTCGGCCCCTCGCTGCCGCGGCGCTACCGGCACCAGTAGGTATCCCACCAGCATGGATCACCAAAGCATCGCTAGTCCCGAACGAATCCCCTCAACCGGGACGACTCGCTGTCCGCTGCCGGCCCATTCCCTCAGCTCTTCCCGAAATTCAAGCCCGCCCTAAGCGTATGTACTGACTCGTAAGGCACCGATCCCAGCTCGCGGTCCCATGCGCCCATGCACCTCCGAGAACGGGAACGCGAGAACGAGAACGAGCAGGAGTATGGATCGATAAATTTGTATTCCATACCGATGGAGGTGCTGTTCGTGACTTGTGCAGGTATCTGAGGTGCCTCGATCGATTGATTGATGTTTGCTAGTATGGGCAAGGCTCTACCCCGGAACCCAGCCGAGTTGGAGCCTCTCGAATTCCGAATTCCGAAGTCCGATTCCCTCGCTACACAGTGCTATGCCCGATGCTTCGTCCTTCCTGAATCCTGATACTGAAAGAACCAGCTTCCTCCCCAATACGCGCGATCTGTTTGTGATCCTGATGCGAAAATGTTGTTTCGATAAACAGAAAATGGCAGACGAGCCAAGCCGTATCTTCGTTATAGAAAGCTGAAAGAAGAAAAAGACCAAAAAAAAGAGAGAGAGAAAGAAAGAAAGGGAAAAGGGGGAAAAAAAGAGAGAGCAATGGGGCACAGCAAGAGAATAAATGAAGCAGACGAGAAGAAGAGGATGAAACCAATTGGCCAAATGATTAATGCAGCGGCGCCGGGTTCGGGGAGTCATGATCAGAGTTGGAGTTTGACAGCCCCCCCGGGGGGGGGGGGGGGGAGGTGTCAAGTTGGATCACTCTCGATTGTTATCTCGGCTCGAGTTCCCCCGGTTCGCAAACTGTTCCCGAAACCAGTTGAAGGCGCTCATGGACGGGCGGCCGCCCTGCTCGGTGTTTCGGTTCTCCCGCCGGCCGCTGCTCTGGGACGGGCTCCTCTGCCGCATGCGTCTGTAGTCCCCAGGCGCCGCCTGTCTCGGGCTCGTCGGCGAGAGCGAGGTCCGCCGCTGCAGACGCGAGGTGTCGTAGCTGCCGTAGCTGAACGGCTGTGTCCAGTCCCGGTCCCGGTCACGCTCGCGTGCGTCCCAGTCGCGCGCGGACTCCCGAGCGGAATCCCTGGCGGACTCTCGCGTGGACTCTCGTGCGGATTCTCGCGCAGGGTCTCGCTCCTGCTCCGACGCCCGGGACGTCATGTTACGCAGGACCTCGTTCAGCCGCGACTGGCTCTGGCTGGGCGGGCGAGGCGCCTGCTGGGTGCTGTTGGATCGGTGGTTGAGGATCGGGATGCCGCCGCTCACGGTGCTCGTCGCCCTCCGGAGAAACGAGGGGTTCTGCGGGGCCGTGGGGTTGGTCCTGTCGTTCCTGCCGCCGTTCGCGTTCGCGTTCCCGTTCCCGTTCGCCTCCCTTCTCTCGATCGACGCTCGACAGACCGGGCATGTGTTGTGCTCCTTGAGCCATAGGACGACGCACTCCTCGTGGAACCAATGCTTGCAGGGCAAGAACGCGGCCATGTCCCCGACGTTCATGTTGTCTATGCAGATGGCGCACTCGGTGTTGGACTCGCCCTCGAGCATCTTGCTGTCGACGAACCGCCGATCCAGATCCGCGAGGGCCTCCTCGGATGCCGGCGGAGCCGCGTTGGACTGGGGGTGAGCCTCCATCAGGTTCGTGATGATTCGATCGAGGGCCTCCTGGGAGTAGACGGCATCGCCCGCCACAGCATTTGCCGGGTTCAGGAGGCCAAGGATCTCGGCCAGACCCCGAGCGAGAGGATTCGTGGTTGGCCCCCCTTGGCCTTCTGGCTCATCGGGGCTCCTGGATTCACCGTTTGCCAGGCCCATGTCTCGCATGACGCCGGAGAGAATCCTATTGCAGATTGTTATTTACCTTGATCCGTGTTTTCCTTTTGATTTTCTCTTTCCGTCTTTCCCTCCTTCTTTTTTTTTTCTCACTTTTTTCTCACTTTTCTCCTTTTCATCAAGACTTACGTTGCAAACGGGTCAAGACGGCGACCCCCGCTCCTGGGTCCGCCGCCCATCAACTCGTGGGCGGGGCCAGAGACGATGGTGACCGAGGTGTTTCCTCTCCTCAAAATCGTGCTATGGATGTGCGTGTTCCTCAAAGGCCTCTCATTGCCGTCCAACGGGAAGAAGTCGGCGCGGCCGGGATGCTGCGGGGGAGGGGCAAAGCCGTTGATCATGCCGGCGTAGCGCTCCAGGATGGGGAAGACGCTCCCGTCGTCTTCAGACGGCGAACCGCCGGACCTGCCTCTCCTGCCACGAGCAGAGTCTCGGCCATCTGGGTCGAACTCTGTCTCGATGTCGACCTCATCGGGATCCGGGTGTTGGTGGTCATGGTCATGGTCATGGTCATGGTCATGGTCGTGGTCATGGTCATGGTCCAGATCGTCGTCGTAGTCGTGGTCATGGTCATGGTGGTCGAGGTGGTCGAAGTGGAAATGATGGTGGTGGTGATGCGTGTGATCGTCGAATTCGTCCTCAGAAAACGGAGCGGTCCCGGGAGACGAGGGCTCTGAATCGAATCTGGGATCGCTGTCGGGGCTTATCTGCAGAGTAGATGTGTTGTCAGCTCGATCCGGGGGGAGGGGGACGGGCATCGGTGTGGGACAGTGTAAACAAACAATCTCTGTGATGTCACTTCCGCAGCTGGGGCAGAGGATGCCGTGGTCATCGCGCCACCACTCATTTGCGCAGGCGTGGCAGAAGACGACCTCGCGGTCGCCCGTCGCGTCGAGATGCCGCTGGTCACGCCTCGGGAAGAAATCCATCGGCGCTTGTCTGCGATTGTACGCAGTCAAGGCTCCAAACCCAAGACCGGCAAGGATGCCTGCGAGACGAAACGCTCGGGACGCCAGGCTGGAGGCTGTTTCCGGGTTGGCTGGGACAAGCTGAGGGATTGATTGATCCTATCGTCGGGCCGTTGCTTCTGCGCCTGCTTCTGCGAGCAAGTAAGACGTCCCTATTCGGTACACTCGAAGGGAAGATTGCCGGCAGACTGGTAGAATAGGCCCTGCTACTCGTATGCGAGACGACGGCGGAACGGCAACAGTGTCGAATTGAGACGTGCCAGAGTTGGGCTTGGAGCGTGCATAAGCTGCTGCTCTCGTACGAGTTGAGGTAGTATGTAGGCGTGGAGTATGATTGTTGCCGGGTGAGCTGGGGCGGGGTGGCAAGAGGAGGGAATCGCGACAAGAGGCAGCGTCTCTTGGGAGTAGGGAAGAGAGAAGAAAAGAGCACGGAAGAGGATGGAGATGAGATTTGAAGAGTCAAATGAAGGACGAGGAGGCCAGGTGAAGAGGGCGGGTGCGGTGCGGTGTGGTGGTTGAAGCGGTTGTGGTGGTGGTGGTGGTGGTGAATGGGCGGAGGCAAATTGTCGCCAGCAGAGGCTGGATTTAGTAGGTACGGCGAGATGTTGAGGAGGTACCTCGTCTCGTACTGCCAGAGTAAGGCGTGGCCGTGCGAGGATCGGAGCTGGCGACGGCGACGGCGACGGCGACGTGGGGTCACGGCATTCGCAGGACTGCGCGTGAGGGGAAGATGGAAGAAGAGCGTAAGCAGGGGGAGGAGAGGAGAGGAGAGATTCCGATGTAATTATGTTGGCATCGAGGGGAATAGAATGTAAAGTAAGAAGGATGGATGAGGGAGGATTCGCAGGCGTAGAAGGAGGTGCAGAGGCGAGGTGGTAGTAGTATAGAGGTAGTAGTAGTAATAGTACTAGTAGAAGATTTGACGGATGATCGATTACTACCTGTATGTATGCATCTGGATCAATGGTAAAGATTCTATAACGAGGTCCATCACTCAAGAGCAAGCCACCTCGAGATCACGTCCTCGGCAATGTCGACAGGTCAGGTTGAGGCCGTTCCAGGTGATCACATACTGATTGATGATCCGATCGAGGCGGGAGGCCTGGGCGTGAATCACCCAGCTGGCCTTGCAGCGCGCGTTTGATCCTAGGGATCCAGGCACCGTTATGACCGTATCCACCAGGATCTGCTCCCACTGTTGGCTGGTTTTGGAAGCATCCAGAACGATTGATTGATCAGCCAATTGACCCCGATCGTGAGGCCAGCACAGTGTTTGCATTCAGCGATGTCAATCAATCAATACATCAACTGGTACTCCGTAGTATCAATCCAGCCATTGATCAGTCAATTGTAGGGTAGCCGTCTCTCGTGGACGACATAGGGGATCTCTCACAGTGCGCGTGAGACGGAAGCTGGACGCAGAGAACAAGGAACCTCACCCGCCAAAGCACGGCTGACAAGACGCCTGGGACAGTACAAAGATGAAACTCACACTCACCCGCCAAGCCGTTTCCGTCTTCACCCAATCGGCCCTCCCGCATTCGCCGCCGCGACGATTCTCGACTCCCGACTCTGGGCCCTTGACTCTCGACTCTCGACTCTCGACTCTCGACTCTCGACTCTCGCGGCTGCAAGTCCCCAACAGAAGGAGTCGGCGTGCAGTGAGCAAATCATGTGAGCAGGGAATGTCAATCATTCATAGCCCCCGAGTTCCAGCTTCACAGCCTCGCCGCATTCATCGGATGGACACGTCAGGCAGAGGAGACCAGGCCCACGCCAGAACCGGACCGTCAACGGCCGTCGAGCCCTGCATCAGCAGAGACATCAATTTGATTGATGCGCAGTGAAGAGCTGCAGTCTGGAATTGGCAGACAATTGATCCATTGATGAACAACAATATGTTGCCATGGTGGCATTGCTCCGCCACGAGCCGGCCAGCCTTGCTTTCCCAATCCATCCTCGGCCACATTGCATCAGGTCCCCGCGGGGCCGGCGGTGACAACGGCCATCGAATACACGTACATACAGTATGTATGGCGACTGGTTCAGCACTGCCTGTCTGCGTGATTCTCATTTTCATTCCGAGCCCTCCTTCACAATATTCCCAGACAATGCCGTAGTGACTTCCAATCGAGCATGTGATGCGCATGCACTCCCCAGAAACACCGTGATCGACAATTCATTTAATGTTGCGCTGGGTGAAAATCCTGTCGTGTCTATACACAGAGCCGCCTGTCGAGATCTAAAGTAGTCGCATCTCGTCGAAAATCCGAAGGTCCGGTCCTGTCTGTCCTCGCCGGTGGCCTCCCAGGCTTATGCCTTCTTGCTCGCTTCGGCCTTCAACCGGTCCTCCTTGTCCCACTCGATCAACTGCCTCGACCAGCTTTCGCGACCCCCAAGTCAGCCAGAGCCAAAGCAACATACTATCATTCGAAGGGGGAAAGAAAACCACGTACTATCGGCTGGGATGCCACTCCCAGGGCTCCGGCTTGTGCGCCCACGTCTCCCGCTCCGCGCTGAACTTCCACGTAACAGCCACGATGCCGAACATGACGGCTCCCGCAATAAGCGTGTTCGCCCGCCAGTTGGCCGGCTGTGCGTACCAACCACCAGCCGGCGACCAGACGTGCTTGGGATACCTGCGCGAAGGCAACCCCACCAGGAGGGGCGCAACATGGTCAGTCGGGGGTCTCGCCTCGGAATCATGGTCGGGTTCTCATCATCCTCCTCGTCCTCCTCGTCTTCGTCGTCGCCGTCTTCGTTGTCGTCGTCGTCGGATGCTCGAGAAACACTTACGGGACTTTTGCTCCGCCACCCTGCGCATCGTTAGCCAAATCTCCCGCAGATACATTCAAAGGCATCACAAGAACACATACCATTTTGGAATGATTGTCAATGGACGTCGTAGTTCAGCGGCCGTGAAATCGGGTCCAGTCTGCGTTTCCTTGCCTGCCCTTCAGGACTATTGATGGACATTGACGGCTCGCTCGACGTTGGAGGCGGCGCCGCTCTCGGCCAAACTGTTAATCCGGCCCACTCG
This sequence comes from Escovopsis weberi, assembly GCA_003055145.1. NCBI lineage: Eukaryota > Fungi > Ascomycota > Sordariomycetes > Hypocreales > Hypocreaceae > Escovopsis > Escovopsis weberi. The sequence continues at coordinate 2,545,733 of NIGB01000002.1, read as the reverse complement.
CCGCAGCGGGAATCTTCGCCATCGCTCACACGACTCTGGCGTCAAGCTTTTGCGCGGGCAGGAAATTTTCCATTCGATTCCCATTGCGACCGCGGAGACGAGGCACAAGGCACGAGGCACGAGGCACGAGGCACGCGAGCGGGTGGGAGACACGAAAGGAATAGAAATTCTACAGAGACTCGACATCATATCGACCAAATTGACATCCGCCAGGGACTCGCCCTCCCCAACCCAGATCGACGCAGGCCAATCCTCTCCGTACATATTGAGTCCGCCATACCTTCCTACCCGAGCGGCTCGGGTGTGGGCCGTCTTCTTTCTCATCCGCTTCTCCTCTTCCATCAGTTTTTCCTAGTATTTTCTTTTTCTTCTGGTTCCCCCCTTCTCCTCGTCATCGATGAAGAGGTTACGAACAGCCGCCTGCTGGAGCGGCCAGCTCAGCGCGGCCGCCCGCCAAAGACTCCTCAGCACCACCCTCCCACGATGCCAAACATCCTCCGCCGCCTTCTCCTCCTCCGCCTCCTCCGCCGCCGCCGCCTCTTCCTCGACAGCCGCCGCCGCCGCCTACCCCACTCATGAGCAGCCGCCCGCCCCCTCGAGGCATCAGCGGCAGCCGCCGCCGCCGCCGCCGCCATCCCCCGCGCCGGAGCAGGCCGCCCGGTCCGCCAAGCTCGCGGCGCTGCACGCCCGCCTCGCCCTCCCCAAGAAGATACCCCTCGAGGCGCTCGCGCGCGCGCTCGTCACGCCCTCGGCCGACCCGGCCCCCAACTTCAACAACGCCAACCTCGCCTTCCTCGGCAGCACCATCATCAACTACCACGTCCTCGAGCACCTCGTCTGCAAATGGCCCCGCTTGCCGACCGTCATCCTCTACGAGACCCTGCGCGCCTACGCCGGCACCGACTCGCTCCAGCAGATCGCCCGCAGGTGGGGCGTCGAGGCCGCCGCCGCCCCCGGCCCAGAGGTCGACCCGGGCCTCCTGCAGTGGAGCGCCGCCGGTGACGGGCAGCAGCACGCCCTCCGCACCCGCTGGGGCTACGTCCGCGCCGAGGCCGCCAAGGGCCCCGCCTGGCGCCGCGGCCTGAGCAGCCGCGTCGTCCTCGACGACGCCTTCGGCGACCCGCTCCAGCCCCCGCCCTCCGCGGTCTCGACCACCGAGGAGCTCGACTTCGAGCAGCTCCAGAGCGAGGCCTTCGAGTCCCTCGTCCAGGCCGTCGTCGGCGCCATCTACGCCCACTGCGGCCGCGAGGAGGCAAAGGCCTTCGTCGCCTCGCACATCCTCTCCCGCCAGTTCGACCCCTCCGTGCTCTTCCACTTCCAGCTGCCCACCCGCGAGCTCGCAATGCTCTGCGCCCGCGAGGGCTTCGAGCCCCCGCTCGCCCGCCTCGAGACAGAGACCGGCCGCCTCTCCCGCACCCCCGTCTACGTCGTCGGCATCTACAGCGGCGAGGACAAGCTCGGCGAGGGCGCGGGGCCCAGCCTCGACGTCGCCCGCCGCAAGGCCTCCATGGCTTCGCTCAAGGCTTGGTACCTCTACAGCCCCGGCAACAAGGTTCGCGTGCCCAGTGACACGATGGAGAAGAGCGCCAGGACCTGGAAGGCACCCCACATCGATCCTGGTGAAATCATCTAGACGGGGGCTGCAAGTTGAGATAAAGAAAGATCAAGAAGAGCAACATGTCATGAAAGGGAAAAGGGGGGGGGGGATTGATACACAAAAGTGGAAAACAAGAAGAGAAAAAAAACACTTGCGAGCATTGTCGCTTCAATATGGGTTGGCTATATCCATGCATAGGTACTGACATATTCGGTGCATCCAAACACGGAGTACGCTGGGCGGGCATCACGCAAGGAAAAGAGAAGAAGCGCGGTGACGACGACATGACAAGGAGTCCACCACGTCTTTGGGTTGGAATAGCGCTCCTCTTGTACAATAAAAGATGTTGTATAAAGAAATTATCTCACATGAAACGAAGGAGACACTTTCGTCAAGGAGGGATACTGTTCGAATGCAGAGTAGGTATGCATCAATAGCTCGTGCCACATCTCCTTCTGACGGCGTGGTGAGATCAACCAGCCATCCCCTCAACCGAACTGGTCGCCGTGCCTGAGCAGTGCATCCCTCTTGACGATGCTACGGTACCTGTCCAGTTGGTAGAGCGCCTCCCTCCGCTCCCGCAGCTGCTTCTTGCGCTCGTAGACCGCACGCACCGTCGCCTTGATCTGTCCTTTTCCCTCGTCGTAGTTGGCGCGAGCCAGCCGGATGACTCCGTCTATCTGATCCGGGGTGTACACAAAATTCCACGTGCTGAGGAAGTCGGTGGTCCCGGGCGAGATGCCGGGCACTTTGTCGTTGGAGAGAAGGGGGAGGTAGACGACGGCGAGCCCGGCGTTGGGCTCCATCAACCGCCACGAGTCCGCATCGGTGATGGGCGTCGAGATGGGCGGCGAATCGGTGCTGCGCTCCTCCGTGGTCCCGACCCAGACCGTACAGTAGCCGAGGTCGCCCGCGCTCTTGGACTCTGCGGTGGAGGTCTCGGGCCCGACGTCGTCGACGCTGCCGTGGTTGGCGGCGCCTTCACGGAGAGCCTCCTGGCTGATTTGGGCTTGCCGGATTTTGCGCTCTGCCTGTTGGGGAGTGCTGACTTCCGCCTTGGATATTTCCCTCCGGGTCTGGTCGATAGATCCTCCGGGTTTTGGCCAGCCGATGCCGACGGGCCATCCTTTGATGCCCCTCTGGAGGGCATAGCCATCTGCCACCGAGAGCCAGTTGTCTGTCTTGATGTCTGCCGACGCATCGAAAGCGACGAGAATGTCAATGTCTCTACCGGGTCGGAGCAGAGGGTAGATTGGGAGGTTGTTCGACATCCCGGCATCCATCAACCGAACGTACTTTCGGTCGAGCATACTATCGGGCGTTGTCCTCGGAAGCATGCCGTGCATTTGGTACGCAAAGTTTGGGATAGTAGCGGGATCTATGGGATGGACCTTGGACAGGTCATCGTCCCTCCCGGAGATCATCTCATCGATGGTGCCGAACCCGGTCATGGTCTTGATCAAAGGCCGGATCTCTCTGTAGTAGTGGCTCAGACTCGCGCAGAAGGCACTCCCAAAGATGCCCATCAGGAGAGGGGTCCTGATCTCGGGGAGATGGAATCCGTCCTCGGGGGGGACGTCTTTGCCCTTTATGAACGTGCGCCCCAGGGCCCACGTCGGAATGCCAGCCCCTGACTCCTCGGAGAAGAATTCGTACGGGGTGATCTCGAACCACTGGAAATAAGGCGCTCTCTTTGCGGCCTCGCCGTCTTTCTTGGTCTTGGGTTCGTCCTCGTCTTTGACAAGCTCGGCATCCTTGCTGTCACCAGGCATCTCATGTTGGACTATCGTGTATATCGGCAGCGGCCACGAGCCGCCTTCGAGAAATCGGCGCTGGTTGGAAATCTTGAAATCGCTCGCATCAACTCCCAGTTCACCCTTTGGGATGAGGAACCTGGCGCCCAGCAAGAGACCGTAGATGTCGACAAGGCCAAAGTCCGCTTTGGGATCGCCCTTGAGCTTCTCGACGAGGCCGCTGAGGAGATATTTGCTGGTCGGGAGGGAATTCAGGAGCTGGAAGGCCACAGGCGGGTATGCGATGTGCGTCGAGGCTCGGGATTTGAGATGATTCAGGAGCGAGCCCAGGCTTCCCTCGGCAAACGAGGACAGATATAGCGCCTGGAGCCAACAGGAGCCGCTCACCCCGGCTGTGTAGGCAGCGCAGTCGAAGAGCCCGTCCTCCTCGGTCGCGAGATATGAGCCGGTGCCGGCGATGAGAGCACGGAGGCCGCCGCCAGACCCACACATGGCAATGGTAGGCACGTCGTCAGGGTGGATGTCCCGGACGTCAAGCCCCAGGTACTTGGCGAGGGCTGCTCTCGTTGCGACTTTTCGCCTCCTCAGGTAGTCTTGCTCTTCGGGGCATAGCTCCTTGGAGATTCGCACATTTGCCGAGTACAGGATCTCTGGGTTGACGAGAGGATCGTGAGCCTCCTGCCAGATCTCATCCGCGAGGGAGCCGGGCGACGCGGAGAGTTCTCGCTGGAGCTTCTTGACGGAGCCCGGAATAAGCTGGGACCAATCCGGGAGTATCGCGTCGACGAGTCTCTCCGATAAAGCCGCCCATTCCAGGTCCGTGATGGCTGAGAGAAACTCGAATTGCCGGACGAAGTACACCCACGCGGTCTCCCCGGAGTCCCTGTCCTCTGGAACAGGTTGATCGGATGAGGTAGCTTGATCTGCCTGGGTGCCTCGACTCCTCTTCACCGAGCTCGCCGATACTTCAGGGCCCGACAGCTGCGCGAACTCATCAGACGGGTAGAGCCACCAAGTGAAGACCCCGAGGGCGATGACCGCAGGAACCAGACCGGAGCCCTTGCGCCCTCCTGCGGGCTTAGCATTTGCTCTTGCGAGAAAGCCACGCCGCGGAGACCTAGGTGTCCTTGACAAGTGGGGTGAGGGCCTGCGGCTGCGGCGAAAGGTCGTCAATTTCCTCGAGAGGTTCACGGGCAGCCTCATGGTGGCGGCGGAGGGTGACAGCATCGAGCTATCACTCAGGTACTCATGCGAGGAGTGGCGGTCCCTCAAGCATCGCCGGAGTGGGGGTCCTCGAACACGGCAGTCTGGGGTATCGTATCATCAGATTTCGGAGCGGCCCATGAAGAAGCCGTAGCGCAGATCGCGACGATCCAGCAGCATGACTTGTTCTGATCGCCCAAACGCGATGACGTCTGCGAGATGGTGCATGAGGTCGACGCTGCGAAGCTTCAGGGGGTGATGGAATGAAGTTGAAGTTGAATGAGCTCAAGCTCCTCCCTGGTTGATGCTGGGGAAGTTGCGGAAGAATGAGTCGAGCGAAATTATGTAATCAGAGGGAGGCCAGTTTGAGGGATCGTTTGAGGCAGGAACGACTCTGTCGCATGCTGCTCTGCGTCGATCTCCTGCCACGTGCGCCGGAGACGGCGACGGCAGGAGCAGAGGAGGCTATTTCTCTGAATCATGCATCAACGGGATCGACCTCGTTCTCACATTCCAAGTCCTTGATCCTTCATGGAGCCTGTCATTGAAGGCCACCTTGATCTGGAACAACAATTGAATGAAAGAATGCAAAGCGAGTCTGCCTGTGCTTTCAGCATTGCAATGATCTGTAACACACACGACGCAGCTCGCCGGATGTCGGCCTACGAGTACAATTCAATGACGCACAGTGCAGAGGTAGTAGCCAGCACCAGCGCTCGCTTAATTGAATGTAGCCCAGACCACCTACCCTGTATAGAGGACCCTACAGGGCATTCCTCCCCTCTCCAGCGCTAACGTCCGCTAATTCTTCAGCGGCTTTAGCGGCGCGCGGCCCTGGAGCCCTCGCGGTGAGGGTCGCTAAGTGGGCTGCACAGGGGGATCCACGGGGGGAGGCGGACTGGAGCCTCCATCGACCAATGGCGTGCCGGGCGGTGAGATCGCGGCGCTCGCACGAGATGCATGGATTGGACATAGATTTTTTTTCGCATCGCGGCAGAATTTCGTGTTCCTCCATCCTCGCATCGCGAATCTGCTGCATTGCCTCCGCCTCCCTGATTCTGCATCCCGATCCCAGGCCAGGATTGACTCAGAGAGCATCGAACAATCAGGTGAGTCATAGATGGCGTTGCTCGGCACGTTCGATCTACCATGGAAAGGCCCAGCCTGATGGTCCTTTGATGGATTCATGCTCCCCTTCTGTTCCTCCCCCGAATGCTCACGTCTCCCCGTCTCTACAGCTTCGCAGACATCTATCCATTTGCTTCCGGAATCGACAGCCATGAGCGAGGTTGACGCCGCCACCACCAAGCCCGTCGAGGCTGCTGCCGCTCCCGTCGAGGACATGGCCGTGGAGCAGGCCGAGGAGGCGGCTGCCGAGGGCGCGCAGGACGCAGCGGAGAAGAAGGAGGACGGGCCCAACATCCTCAAGACCCACGCGTCGATCGACTACAAGGACCACCGAAAGAACCGCAAATTCGACCCCTCGGTCCGGGAGGTGACGGATGACCCGAGCGCCATCCGCAAGCAGGTGAGACTCAGGATTCCAAGAACGAAATCATGAAGAATCATGAAGAAAATGGAGAAGAGTCAGGAGAAGAGTCAGGAGAAGAAGAGACATTTCTAACGTCCACCAGGTCGAGTTCTACTTTGGCGACTGGAACTTCCCCCAGGACAAGTTCATGTGGGAGTCGTGCGGAGGCACGGAGAACAAGTCGATCGCCGTCGAGAAGATCCACTCGTTCAAGCGCATGCGGGTGTTCCAGCCGTACAGCTCCGTGGTCGCCGCGCTGCGCGAGAGCACGTTCCTGGAGGTGACGGGCGAGGAGGGCAAGGAGGAGGTGCGGCGCAAGGTGGCGTACAAGCCGCTCCCCGCATTCAAGGCCAAGGCGGAGGCGGCGACGGTGTACGTCAAGGGCTTCGGGGATGAGCAGCCGGAGACGCAGTTCGACCTGGAGGGCTTCTTCTCGCAGTTCGGCGAGGTCAAGGCGGTGAAGCTGCGCCGGACCAACGAGAACTTGTTCAAGGGCTCCGTGTTTGTGACGTTTGCGGACGAGGAGACGGCCAAGAAGTTCCTCGCCCTGGAGCCGGCGCCCAAGTGGAAGGAGCACGACCTCAAGATCATGTCCAAGCACGACTACTGCGAGGAGAAGAGCGAGCTGATCCGGCAGGGCAAGCTGGAGCCCAAGGGCGCGACGCAGAAGAAGTTCTACGAGGGCAAGGACTACAAGGGTTCGCGCGGACGCAACAACAACAACAACAACGACAAAGAGAAGGGCGACGCCAACGACTGGAAGAAGCGCCGGGAGAACGACCAGAAGAACGGCTTCCAGGAGCGGAGGGACGGCGGGCGGGGCGGCCGTGGACGGGGAGGCGGCCGTGGAGGTCGCGGAGGTCGCGGAGGACGGGGCGGGCGCGGCGGCCGCGACTTTGGCCGGGACCGAGGCTCGCGGCAGGAGAGCAGAAAGGATGCGTTAGTCCAAGACAAGAAGAGAGGAAGTCTACCGGGAGGGAGTCTTGCTAACATGACTGCCAGTGCCCACTCCGAGGAGCAGCCCAGTGCGAAGAGAGCGAGAGAGGAGGACGGCGGCTCAGAAACCCCGGCTGCCAAGAGGGTCGACACCAAGGCCGAGTAAGGGGGACTCTGCGAAAGGGAGAAGGGGGGGGGGGGGGGGG
>NIGB01000002.1:2515143-2538494 GCA_003055145.1 Escovopsis weberi | reverse complement strand
AAGAAGCCGACGGATAGGAAAAAGGAAGAAGATCGATACCATCATGATGAAGGTCACGCAATTTATGGGAAAGAGAAGACCAGACGCAACAGACGCGCGACCTGATCGAGCGAGGACGGGGCAAAACCACTGACGGGAAGGGAAAGATATCATTGTATACGGTGTTTTTCGGGTACTAGTAATTCAAATGTGTCTCATGTATTTGGGAGGAGTGAGCCTGGAGAGCCCACTCCGAGCATGAAGTGTACGGGTTATGTTCATCTACCCGGTGCGGAGTACGAGTATGTATATTGATTGATGGATTTGATGGATTCATTGATGGGCCATTCGGCATGGGCCTGCTATCGGCCACGAGCCTCGGACCATTTCCTCTCGAGACGTCGGGCCTCGGGCCAGGGATGATGGCGTTGATGGCGTCGATGCTGAGCAGGGGATCCTCGTCCTGGCAAAGTCCACGGAGATACCGCGGCCATGAGAGCCCGCCAAGGCAGACGATCGAGGCCGGGGTCTTCTTGTTCTACTCCGTAGTTCCTGGATCTGTCGACTCGGGCCGCCTTTGGTCTCTTCTCTCCCCATGAGTGAGCGATCCTCGCGATGTCTCGGATTAAACGAGGGATCGTGTCGGCGATGCAGAGGGCTATACTTACTCTGTACTACTCGTAGGAGTGCCATCATGTATGCCCTTGCGTCAAGAAGTATGAGATCATTGGCGGCCAAAAAGGGGCCCCTGCAGAGAGGCCACCGGACGACGTCCATGTCGTGACGGCTCACGAGAGACGCGGCCTTGGCAATGGAGAGACATTGATGAATCAGTCGATTCCAAGACACGAGCACTGTCCTCGTACAGTCCGGCCCGGCTCCGAAGCGGCTGTCCAGGAACCGCGATCGGCAATCTTCAGGCGGTATGCAGGCGAGAGGAAGCACTGCCGAAGCCCCATCGATTCGTCCACGATCCATCGTGACCGAGTCGTGTCTCCCACGGGTCAGGCTTTGGTACTCCGTACGATCGAGGCAAGCCACCTGGGGATATCGAATATCGAATCTGACATACAGGTCCATGCTCATACTCGTACGAGCACTGGCTGCCTACCTCCACAAGCCCGGATCCGCCCTCTGACCGACGAGGCGGTCGATCTTCTTCCCTCTGACAAAAGATCTCTCGCCTTTCCCCTTCGAGGCAGACCCCACCTCTGCGGATGAATCAAGATGGACTTTGACCGGCTTTGAGGCTTGACGCGGGCCTCGACAAGGGGCAGGGAAGAGTTTTGATATCGATGGGGACCCTCGACGCCCCCCCCCCCCCCCCCCCTGCGTCACCGGCCTTTTGAAGACTTGTGGGGATCTATTTCATGCTTCCGAGACTCTCTGCTTCCCGGAACATTCAAGAAATCTTGTCCTTCTTCTTCTGGAGGAACTCGAGATCGTGTGTCTGGCATGAGACGGGCCGTCGCAATCTAGCGTCGACGAATAAGTCTTTCCGTCATCCATCTAGTCTGATATATTTCAAATTTAAATCTCTCTATTTTCCTGATTTTTCCCCCTATATTTCGGGGGACTATTTGTTGGATTTTCGATTTTTCGATTTTTCTTTTTTATTGTGTTCTATTTTTTTTTTCTAATTGATTTTGTTTTTTTTTTCACGATGGCTTCATCCTCGGGAAAACCTCCTGCCGAGGAGAAACTCGCCACCGTCACCATCCAGGCCCAGGACCAGTTCGACCCGGAAAAGGGCCAGGACGGCGGTGACAGTCCTCGAGATGATCAGCAGCAGCAGAAAGAACACGATGAGGGCGGCAACTCGACGGACGAGCACCATGGCGAGGACAAGCCCGACGACGGCCTGGTGCGGTGGGACGGGCCCGACGACCCCGAGAACCCGAGGAACTGGACGAAGCGGCGCAAGTGGATAACCATCATCTGCGGTAAGACTGATCCATCTATCCGTCTGGTGTCTCTCGTCCCGGTGGACAATTGGGGGGGAAATCGGATCATGGTGGCTGACGGGGCCTTGCAGTCTCCTGCTTCACGCTCATCTCGCCCGTCGCGTCGTCCATCGTCGCGCCCGGCCTGCCCGCCATCGCCAAGGACCTGCACATCACGCAGAGCATCGAGCAGGCGCTGGCGCTGTCCGTCTTCGTCGCCGCGTACGCGCTGGGCCCCGTCGTCTGGGGCCCGCTGTCCGAGTTCTACGGGCGCGCCATCATCATCCAGGTGTCCAACGTCTGGTTCCTGCTCTTCAACCTGGGCTGCGGGCTGGCGCGGAACAAGCAGCAGATGTTCGCGTTCCGCTTCCTCGCGGGCATCGGTGGGTCCGCGCCCATGGCCATCGGGGCGGGCGTCGTGGGCGACCTCTTCACGGCCGAGGAGCGCGGCAGCGCCATCGGCATCTACTCGATGGCGCCCGTGCTGGGCCCGGCCCTGGGGCCCCTCGCCGGCGGCTGGATCGTCCAGCGCGTCAGCTGGCGCTGGGTCTTCTTCGCGAGCACCATCGCCTGCGGCGCCGTCCAGGCCGCGGGCCTGCTCTTCCTGCGCGAGACGTTCGCGCCCGTCGTGCTCGGCCGCAAGCGCGACCGCATCGCCCGCGAGACGGGCATCGCCAGCGCGGCGCTGCGCACCGAGCTCGACCTCGCCGGCAAGACGCGCCGCCAGACGCTCCTCATCGCCCTGACGCGGCCCTTCCGCATGCTCGCCACGCAGCCCATCGTCCAGCTGCTCTCGCTCTACATGATGTACATCTACGGCCTCATCTACCTCGTCCTCTCCACCTTCGCCTCCCTCTGGGCCACCGAGTACGGCGAGGCATCGGGCATCGACGGCCTCAACTACCTCTCCATCGGCCTCGGCTTCCTGGCCGGCGCACAGGTCACCGCGCCCCTCCAAGACCGCATCTACGCCGCCCTCAAGCGCCGCTACGCGCCCGACGGCGGGCCCGGCCGCCCCGAGTTCCGCGTGCCCCTGCTCGTCCCCAGCGCCGTCCTGCTCCCCGCCGGCCTGCTCGTCTACTCCTGGACCGCCCAGGCCCACACCCACTGGATCTGGCCCAACGTCGGCGCCTTCGTCTTCAGCGCCGCCCTCATCGTCGCCTTCCAGTGCGTCCAGGCCTACCTCGTCGACGCCTACACCCGCTACGCCGCCAGCGCCGTCGGCGTCGTCACCATCCTGCGCAGCCTCGCCGGCTTCGGCTTCCCGCTCTTCGCCCCCGCCATGTACGACAGGCTCGGCTACGGCAAGGGCGGGACCATCCTCGCCGCCATCGCCATCGCCATCGGCTGGCCCAGCCCGATCCTGCTGTGGATCTATGGCGAGAGGCTGCGGGCGGCCGGCCAATTCTCGACGTAGTCCTTGGACTGCGTCGGCTTCTCTGATGATGATCATCATATCGTACAATAGGGGACCAGCTTCGGCGGATGGCCAGGCATGCATACTAGGTATTATTATATATAGACTGTACATTGTTTTGAGATTGGAGATACCTCATAGATCAGCGTTTCTTTTCTTCACAGTAAAACCATGTCATTTTCACCCTCAAACAGAGTAGTCCAGCCTCCTGTCGCCGATGACGCCCCAAAACTCCTCCACCAGCTCCTTCTGGCCGCGCTCCTCCGCGCCCCTGACGGCGAGGTACACCCTCCCCTCGAGCGGGACGTCCCACTCGCCCGGGTTCCCGCCGACCATGACGCCGCCGGCCTCGGTGAGGATGCACCACCCGGCGCAGACGTCCCACGCCCAGCACCCGCCCTCCCAGTAGGCGTCCATCTGGCCGGCGGCGACGGCGGCGAGGTTGAGCGCCGCGCTGCCGAGCGAGCGCAGCGAGTGGACCATGGCGCCGCCGGACTCGCGGGTGGCCGCGAGCCGCCGGAAGACGTCGGCCTTGAGCTCGTAGTTGGGCCCGTCGCGGCTGGACCCCCACTCGACGGCGACGAGCGCGGCGCCCAGGCCCGCGAGCGGCGGGGCCGGTGCCGGCGCCGGGGCGGACAGCGGCAGGCGGCGCGGCGGGGTGCCCCTGATGCGCGTCATGAAGGCGCCGCGGCCGCGGACGGCGGCGAAGAGCAGGTCCTGGTACGGGTTGTAGATGACGCCGACGACGGGCTCGCGGGCGACGGCGAGGCCGAGCGAGACGCAGGCGTTGGGAAAGGAGTGGATGAAGTTTGTGGTTCCTGGCACATGGTTAGAAGGCTTGGAGCATGGAGTCTGAGGAGCCCTTTGGGGCCAGAGGAAGCCTCAGTTCGCAAGATCTCCCGGGGACCTACCGTCGATGGGATCCACGACAAAGGTCGGCTCCGGGCCGATGCGCGCGCCGGGCGTGTATGTCTCCTCGCCCATGAAGCTGAAGGAGGGGAACGCGGCGGAGAGGCGGGCCGAGACCATGGCCTCAACGGCCTTGTCCACCTCTGTGACGATGTCGACGGCTGCCGCGCGGTCAGCGAGTGAAGATATGTATCTTTGATATATTGACATCAATATCCGTGAACTCACTGTTCAGCTTGGTGCCGGTGTCGATCTCGGCGAGGTTGGCTGCGAGGATCATGCGGCCCGCCTCGTAGGCCACCGACACCATCTCGTCATGCACGGCCTGGAGGTCGACGTCGGCCATGTTGGCGTCTGAGGTCGTGTCGATTGGATAAGTGAGCACTATCTGTAACGATTTTGATCTCGGGGAATAGAAATCCCAGGTTCAACCGGTGAGACGAGTAGCGAGGCGATGAGATGGAAGAGGGACGGATGATGGCGCGATGATGATTGATTTCAACCCCAAAAGGTCACATATGGAGGGGCGACCCGCGGCCCCGCTTCGGCAGCAGCCGCGTGTCTCTCCTCTTCAGCCGCCGCCGATCGGCCACGCGCATTACGAGCATTGATCCAACGATGCCCATCTAACCATCGATTACTTTGGCATTGGGGATAGACACCTCGATGGGGTTCCAGTGACGGGCCCACGATGCCGAGGCCCCACGAAATATGGCCATACATCAATGATCAAGCACAGGGTCCAGGAGATCCATGTCCCGGCATGACGTGACCCCGCATCACCCGCGCCGAGCAGCAGCATCATCGTACATGAAGCCGATGGATCCAGATGATGAAAGATTGATCTCTGAGGAGGATAAAAGGCCCCTCAACGCCTCTCGCGGCGCCTCGTTCCATCGTGAATTGAGCGAAAGAAAAAAGCCATCGAGAGCGTGCTTCCCCTAGTAGAATGACAGAGAAACGAAGACATCAGAAGACACTCATTCCGCCGTGGGACCTCATCACGATCCCTTTTCGACATGTCTCCTCCTTCTTCTCCTCCTTCCTTCCTTTTTTTTCTCCTAAAATTACCACCCTATATTGACCCTCTCGCCCGTCACACCTCCTCTCGGAATATCGATTTGCGCTCGCCCAGGCTGCTCCCCGCGCTATGAGGCCGCTCCGGCTTGCTCGAGCCCGCCCCCGCCCCCGCTCCCGCTCCCGCCATCGGCCGCGGGCTCACACCCCTCAGGTCGGCCTCGACGTCGTCGTCAAACGGGTTGACCCCGACGTGCGCCAGCTCGTGCGCGCCCGTCGGGTGGGCCAGCGGCGGCGGCGCCGCACGGTCCATCTGCCTGCCCCTGCCTTCGCCGCCGCCGCCGCCGTTTCCGTCGATGCCAAACGCCCCCGCGGCGCCCCTGTACTCGGTCGTCGTCCCGCCGAGCTCCTGCTCCTCGTAGTAGCCGTAGGCGTCGGCCTCGTGGCCCACGCGGGCGTCCCACGCATCGTCCGGGTCGAGGGGCCCGAAGCCGCGGCCGCCGCGCGCGCCGGCGTCCCGCCCGCGGGGCTCGTACGCGCCCGCCGCGGAGCGGTTGTTGCGGTGCTTGAACTTCTCGACCTGGTCGTTGAACCAGCCGATGATGCCGCCGCGCGCGGGCTGGGGCGGGCCGTAGGGCGGCGCCGACTTGCGCCAGGGGAGGTAGGACGAGAGGCTCGGCGCGGGGAGCTGGGATGGGAGTGCGCGTCAGTCAGCGGCCGATCGTGGAGAGGAGAGAGCGCAAGCGGACGAGGGGACAGGGTGGATCAATGGACTTACGCCTAGCCGCCTGGCGCGCAGGTTCGCGAAGACGACCCAGCCAATGGCCGCTGCGACGAGCAGCACCACGACGATGATGACGATGGCGCCGGTTGTTGACACCATCCTGGTGCTCTTGGGCTCTGAGTGTCTTGTGTCCTCTCTCTCTTCTGTCTTGCACGACTCTCAGCCCGCGGATTTGGAAGAGAGAAGAACCTCCCTTGCTCGCCTCAGATGCGAGGGAAATGGGACGGTCGAGTGCTGCAGGTGTCTCCTTCTACCGGTACTACTGATATTGATATGTCTCTCCCTTGCGTGGCAATGGATCTATCAACTACCGGTACCTTGTCGACCAGATGATGGCCCCTCGTCTGTTGTCGCAGGCCAGATGGAGGGCGCAGGGTCGCCTCGAGTCGTACGATGAATGGATTGATGATTGATGCTTCGCGCAGATGGGTGCTTTCCGGGAGAGCGCAGACGGCTACCCTCTGTTGGAGTCAATGTGACGGGACGATTGAGATCCGTTCGTCGTGCTCGGTGTCGTGATTCTTGTGATGATTGTTGTTGTTGTTGTTGATGTTGTTGCCTCTTGTCGTGGACTCGGTCGAGGCCTCGCGCTGCTGACGTCGATCAATCGAGTTAAATCGGTGGAGCCAATGGTCCTCTAGGGTGGGTCAGTATGTACGAGCTTATGTACAGGGTAGCTGCGACATTGAAGCTCCACCACACATCAATTCAATGCTGGAGCTTTGATGCACCTCGAGCGTGATCGTGCATTTATGGAGCCTTGATTGATTGATTGATTGTTTCCATTCAGCTTGTCCATGAAATGACTCCGTTGAAGCTCTGCTGCCCGGGATTCTGGAGCTTCAGCGGCTGAGGCCACTGCCGGTGATCCGAAGGGTCTGAAGCCGCCCGAGTGCAGCTGCACGGAGCCCTTCGAGCTGCCTTTAGGGTAGGTGGTTTGAATTTGATTGAATTCAGTGTGATGCTCACGTGAGGCGGCACGTTCAACGGGCTTGATGGATTCAATATCAACATGGAATGAAAACAATTGATATTCTCAAGCTACAAGATTCCTCTATTTCTACCATTCCCTCGCAGCATCGCCCTTGAGTCCATCAGACTCCTACGCCTGACCACCGTCAGCACTCCCCCCACAGCCCGCCGTGCCTCACAAACGACAGGGTCTTCACAAAGGCGCCCAGCTCGCACCTCCCCAGCGCGTCCATCCCGCACCCCCTGAGCGGCATCACCCGGTCGTTGAGCAGCACCCTCACCAGCTCGGGGCCCCCCTGGTCTCCACGCTCGCTGCCACAGCGCATCTTCTCGACGTACATCCTCGCCGAAAAGGGCACCGCCCACGCCGCCGAGAACCCGTGCGTCCTGCGCGGCGACAGCTTGCGGCCCGCGGGCAGGTCCTGCGTCCCGTCGAAAAGCCCCAGCGCCGCGAAGATGGAGCTCATGGTGTTGTCGTGGCTGAAGTCGGCGTACAGCCGCCGGCCCAGCGGGAACGTCGCCGGCGACCCGTCGAGCGTGCGGTTCGTCGTCGTGTTGTCGCGCACCGGCTGGCCCGTCAGCCGCGCGATGAGCTCGTTGCCGAAGCCGATGCCCTGCGTCGGGCCCAGCGGGTTCCCCCTGCCGTAGCCGTACCACTTGTCCAGCGACTGGTGGTAGTCGTAGCCCGTCCACTCGTCGTGCGAGAAGAGCGCGCAGAAGGGCGACCGCGCCGTCGTCGTCGTCGTCGTCGTCGTCGTCGTCGCCGGACTCGTCGCCGGACTCGTCGCCGCCGCCGGGACCGGGACCGGGACCGGGGCCGCCGCCACCGTCTCAAAGGGGCACAGCTCCATGACGGCGACTACCTCCGCCAGCGAGAGGTTCGCGCCGCGCAGCTTCGCCTCCAGCCGCCGCTTGATCGGCGGCGCCCACACCTCCCGCCACGCCGCCTGCTTGCGCGCCTTGAGCCCCGCGTGCGGCCCATCCTCGAACCTCGGGCACGGCACGTGCTCCAGCGTGTTGTTGAATTGGTCCGTCTCCGGCAGGATCAGCATGTCCGCCAGCGCGCGCGGCAAGTCTCCGTCCCCCTCGTCGTCGTCGCCGCCCTCCATGCGCTCGTAGAACCCGCGCGTCCAGTTCTGCGCGGACATGACGACGCGGCTCGAGCCCGACGCCCGGATGAAGGGCGGGTCCGCCGCCGCCGCCGCCGCCCGCGCCAGCGCCTCGTAGCGCTCGAAAAACGCCGCCCCGGACTCGGCCATCTGCCGCTGCCCGAGCGCCGTCAGCTCGTCCAGGCCCAGGCCGTACTCGTAGTCCCTGATGAACTCGTAGCCCGCGCCGTACGACGTCGTCGCCCGCTGGATGCCCTCCACCACCGCCCGGTACTCGGCCGACCGCCTGCGCGTCGGCCACCGCGCCCCGTGCCGCGACAGCACCTGCGCGAACGTCACCTCGCAGCCCGCGGGGACCCGCGGGTCCATCTCCGACGGCACGGAAAAGTACGGCGAGTACTGGCCCCAGAGGTGCGAGACGTCGCCCGTGCAGTTTCCCCGGAGCTCGCACCCGGTCTCGTCGTGATGCCGGCCGGAGGGGCTTTGCGGCGCAGCCAGTACATACCCAAGGCTCTCGTTAGCAAGTACATACATGTTCAACGGGTACCTGGCCTGTAGAGGCCTCCTCGAACGGCTGTGACCACGGAGATGCGTACCTGAAGACGGCCGTCACAAGGATCACGGCGAGGAGGCATACGCCGCTCAGCGCAAACCTGACGACCCTAAGCCCCCGCTGCGGTGACGCCTCCTCCTTCGGCATCCATCCCGCATCTGCCTGTCCGCCGCGGCGATGCGAGCGCTGTGTGGCTGCCGCCGCCGCCTCCTGATCCTCCTCAGGCACGAGGTCGTACTTGTAGACGCCGCCACTCCGCGATGCGGCGCCCCGGACCGCGCCGACGAGCCCCGAGACGGACCGTGATTCCTTCATGATCGATGCGCTCGGCTCACCAGAAAGCTTCCCCAGGCGTGCGCTGACGGGCCACTTTCCATGGGTATCAAGAGAAAAGTCGGGCTGTTCGAAGGGTCGAGGTTGAATTGTGGTGGTGTTTAACATGGAATCTTCAGGGTAGGAGCTGCACGATATTGATCATTTGACATCAATCACATCATGGACATTTGATTCGAACCTGCCAGGTTCAAGCACATGATGAATCCTCCAGCCTCCATCCTCCATCCATTCGTCAGTCTCGCCGACCGGTGGGCTCGGACGCGGCCGTGAGCAGCTTGTGAGCAAGTGCTGACGGAGGCCCACCCTGACGGAACTCAGCATCTGTCGATCCGCCCCGTTGATCCACGACCCTGGATTTCACTGGCAAGGACTAAACGAGTACAACTACGAGTACGAGTACGAGTACAGGTCGAATTGATCGAAACAGATCTGGATCCAGCCCGGGCGCTGTAGGCGGGGAGGGATCTTCAGCTTGCCCGGGAGTTCAGAATCGCTGATCCCTGCTCGGCGGCTCGTCGACGCCGAGAACCATCTCCCGCGGCTCTGTTTACTCCAGCCCGGACGACAACGACGACGACGACGTCCAGGGGAGGGCCATTCGGGCCAGGCGCGTCCGCCTTTGTTACTGTTCCATACAGCCCAGGCCGAAAGAGGAGGAGGTGACGCTTCCTGTGTGAATGGCCTCCCAAGAGTCTCACTTTGGTACATATTGAACAAAACCCGTAGAGTTCCATACAATGTAGTACTTCGTACTGATGACAATATCATGTATGTATGTGAAAGGTCATGGCTTCATATCAGGAATACCCTCAAGATATCCCGTGTCCGTAATATCTTAACCTCAAGATATCCTCGCTCTCTTTCCACCTCTCCAATGCCCCATGTCTAAAATAGCATGCCGTCCAGTATGCGGCTTGGATGCGCCAAGGCATCGAACCCCCGATGCCTCCAACGTCTATCTACCAAACAGGGCTGCCATCATCAAGATTCGCAGACCGCCAGCCAGACCTGGGCTGAGCCGTATCGCAAGGATGCTCCACAGTATGCCATAGGAAGAAGAAAAGGAAAAAAAGAAAAAAAGAGAAAAAGAACCGAAAGCCGAATCGGAGGTGAAGGGGAGGAGTGCGCCATGCAGTCCAGCACTTTTGGGGAATTATATACTTGGTATCCAGCAAGTCATGTACAGATTCTGCAAGGTGTCGTGTCGTCTTGCGACAGGTCGTGTTCTGTGTCGTGTGTCATATCTCGTATGTATGTATGTCGTGGTGCGTCCCGCGTCTCGCTGCCTACGTCGCGATGCCAAGGCTCGTAGGCTGCGGCCTCATGTTCATCCGCTCGAAGGAGGAGGCTGCCAAGCTTGGCGTCGACGACCGGGCCCCTCCCACCCCCCTGGCGGTGCTAAAGGACCAGGAAGCTGTGAGGTCGTCGTCGAGTCTCGGGAATGCCCAGCTTGAGGCAGAGGAGAAGGACTTCTTCTTGCGGAGACGCGGCCGAGCATTCGGCCGGGGCGGGGAGTCGAGCGGCCCACCTGGCACGCTCTCCGAGTCCTCGGCTGTCACCACGGCCTCGACGAGGGCGATGGATTGATCGTCGTCGTCGCCATCGTCGCTCGAGTCCGTGTCTGTTGTGGTCTCGGTCTCCGGCCGTCTCATATCGGAGTTGGCATTGAAGCGATCGGCGAAAGACGGGGCCGCCGGGGGGAGTGCGCCGATGGAAGGCGTTTCTTCAGGGTTTCGGTCTAGAGAGATTCTATAAGCTACATGTATATAGAAGACGATCAAAGAAAAATATGATAGCATAGACCGCCCTCAAATGTTACACGTCCAGATTGACTCACCGGCCGCTGCGTGAACTTCGGGCTCCGCCCTCGATGGCTTGGAGATGGCATAGACGCTCTGCCGAACCATGATCTCATCAATCTTCTTCTGCAGATCCTCAACCTCGTTCATCGCCCGGGCCACGCGTTCCTTGATAGCCTCCATCTCCGAGCTCGAGTGGCCCCGGGGACGCATCGAAGATCTCACTGGGATCTGCGGTCTCGTCTCTTCCTCCCCGCCCAGGAATACGCCTTCAGCGGCCGGCGTCCTTGGCCTCGAGATGTCCATAAAGGGCCAAATGGGCGACATCCGACTATCGGCTTCGATCCGCAGTGGCTCCAGCCCTCCCGCAGGCATTGTGAGTGATGCAAGAGGCCTTCCATGACGAGACGGAGGCAACATCGACGGGGTCGAGTCGAACGGCATCGACGCGGTTGAAACGTGCCTGAAGTCAAAGGGCGCCGAGATTTGGAGTCGCGACTTGCTCCTCGTAAAGAAGCCCGACTGGCCCGATGAGAAGCTTCTCTGAATCCTGTGCCTCACGCCGCGCCGCGGGGGCTCGATATCTGACACTGCCATGCTTCGGCTTTCGTTGATCGCTTTGTCGCCAGCACCGATCAATGAGGTGGATGCTCGGGAATCTGAAGGTCGGCAGATTTTCATTCATCCCTCATCAGTAAAGGGTTCTCACCGCGGACACGACAGTCCTACTTATAAGACGATCTGGAGGGAAGGGAGGGAGGGAGAATAACAAGGGACAGTGAAGAGGGAGGAAAGGCCAAAAAAAAAAGAGAGAAGGGGGCCATCATGGAGCCTTACGCTGTTGCTGCCGCTCGCGAGATGAAGGAGAGGTCCGCGGTCCAAAGCACAACATCAGACATGGGAGGCGTGATGCATAGGCCCCGCCGAAGACACCGGTCGATTGTTTCATGCTTCACATTCACGAGAGATCTGAGGCCTCGTGCCGACTGGCCGTCTAAACGAACGAGGCCGGGGGAGCGAAACGAAACGGCCAGCGATTCGCTGTCAGGCACTCAATGAATACTCCGGCAATCTCCATCTCTCGTCGTGATGGGGGGGAGGGGAGGCGGCCAGGAGAACCGTAAATACACAAAAAGAATCCGGCATCGCACCGAGGGGCGCTGCGTTGGTCACTGGCGCGGAGCTCACTTGACCTGCGTGCCTGGCAGCTGCTTGCCGGTGCTTTGTTGTGTGCTACCTGTACTCGTCCTCCACAGGAGCTCAAAGGAGGGATGCAATCCCTGACGTGCCTCTGGTGACGACGGCTGAGTCCAGAAGCGTTGACGGCAAATCAGCAGCAGGATGGCCGAGATGATTCGCTGAGCCACGATTGCGGCGACCAGTGGGCGCGTAGGATCTCGAGCTCGCGGATCGGGATGGTTGGCACTGTCCACCAGCCCGTCAGGGATGGATCCACCAACGAGGTCAGACGGCTGAGAAGAAAGACCAGTTCGATGTCTTGCAGTCGCCACACCTGACAGGTTGCCCAGGAGGGACTCGGGGAGACGGAGGCACGAGAAGAGAGATGGGTGGCACCTGGACAGAGTGCATGCATGATGGATGCATGAGGGAGGGGGGGGGGTTCTGTCACACCCTTGTGAGGCCGGCATTGGGAGTTATTGCAGCAGGACCGGGCAAGGAAAATAAAGAGAATGAGAGATAAACAAGCAAGCGAACAAAGAGGGAGAGAGAAAAAAAGAAAGCAACAAAGAAGTTTCGCTTGAAAGCCGGCCCTCACACGACTTCCAGATGGCCAGAGACATCCGGGTCCGAGTCGTCTCAGGCCGCATCGAGTTGGAGCCATTGACGTGGTCGACACGAGGAGATGCTCGGATACCGGGGTCGCAACCTCATTCGTCGCTCCTCTCGTCCTCTTCTTCTCGAGGCGAACCTGTTTGGTGCTGGGCCAGGCTCTCGGGTGGTATGTAGATGAACATATCGGCAAACACACCGGTATCCAAGCACCGAGTTGAATGCTGCACATGAAGGTAGGTAGGTATTCGTCACTGGCACAAGCGAGCTACCGAGGCCGTGATGTGCGAGATCGAAGTGAGGGTCCGACGACCAACTCCATCATGGCAGCGCCATCACGATCCACGACTGCCAGGGTACCGGTACTGGTAATCCGTACTGGTACTGTAGCATCGTCAGCATGGGGGCCAAGAAGCACCAGCGTCAATCCTCGTGTCTGTGCCTTGCGCATATTGCAGCCGCACAGCTATCAGACGAGCAGAGCAAATCAGACGGATGCTCGTCGAGGGAGTCAGGGGAAGACTGCGGACCGTGGCGCGGATCCAGGCCCCGTCCGGAGGCAGAGGCACTGGCGAGTGAAGCTGATAGCGGCGGGGGGGCAGCGGCAGCGACAGCGGCAGCAAGGGCATTGATCCGTGGTGGCGGCGGATGTCAGCGAGCATCTCGGGCCTGTTTCAGTTGCCGTCCACCCTCTCTCGAGACACGCTCGCCGCCTCTGCGTCGTCTGCCCCATCGGCATCCTGGATCGATCGTGTTGGCATCGTGGGATTTTGTGTGGCCGCCTTCGCTTGTGCACGGTTGGACGAAGCAGCCAATCAGATGGCCGGACTGGAACCTGAATGGGGCATGAGGGGGGCCACGGAGGAACAAAGCTCCGAGCTCCGAGCTCCGAGAAGGAAAGAGAGGCCCACCTGGGCCGGAACAACCGCAGCGCCGAGCTCCGAGAGGACTCCGCTGCGTTGAAGACAGGAAAGGCAGGCGGTGAGCGAACCTTGTTCGGCAGAATCTCCAAATTCTCGATGCGCAAGAGGAAGACGGATCGAGGAATGAATGAAGCAGCCGGTCAGACGATCGCAAGGCGCCGTGCTCACGATTGAGGCTGCTTCCGAACCGACCAGCGATGGGCAAGAGGACATCCGTCGATGCCAGCGGGGCGGCTGCCTTCCGCAAGCGCCAGAAGATCGCCCACGAGGTGCCCACGGGCGAGGACGTGAGCGATGGCGACGAGCTTCGGAAGCTGCTGACTTTTGACCAGGACATGCGCCGAGCCAGACACGGTATACAGCCCATTTCAGTACTCCTTGATCGAGTTTCTTTCATATTCTCGAGCTGCCGAGTTTGAACGATGATGTGGGCTAATTCTCCCCGGAAACAGGCCTTCAGTCCCTCAAGAGGGTCCTCAGCGGCATCCTGGCCGACGGCGACGATCGCACCTCCAAGCTCACCATCCTGCGACAGTACCTCGACCTGGTCAAGCCCCGAGACACCAGCGAAGATGCTGTATTCCTCAATGACATTATGGAGATGTGGTCTTTCGCCGGCCAGGTCAACGACGACGGCGTCATGTCCGATGTGGCCGTGGTCCTGGAGCTGATCCTGCGCGTCGCCTCAAATCTGCTCGACCTCGTCAAATACGGCCTCGGCATCTGCCAAACGCTGCTCCAGGACCGCCAGCTCAAGTCCATCTCCCGGAATCTGTCCTCGGAGAAGGGAAAGGGGTTCATCATATCGCCGACGCTGCGCCTGCTGCGTGAGGCCGTCTGTCTCGACGGAGGCGCCTTCGCGAAACGAGTCGTGCGCGCCCGAGCCTCCACGTTCGCGTCCCTCGGGAGGAATCTGGAGATTGGCCATGTCGGGGACACCAACCAAGAGGACCTCAAGAGGTCGTCCGTCAGGACCAACGCCGTCAGGTTCTTCCTGAGCTGCCTCAAATTCCTGCACTCGGACGGTCGAAAGGAGCTGCTGTCGCAGAGGGAACTGCTGTCGCACCTGACATTCATGATCAAGACCGACCCCCCCAACCTCGTCTCCGAGATCCTTGACAGCCTCAGGAACCACGTGCTGGCGGACACCAAGATACCGCGGGAGCTCAAGTTCAAGTCCTTCAACACCAAGACCCTCATGAGGTTCCTGGCCCTCTACAGCTACTCTCACCCCTCGGAGGCGGACGGCGACGGCGTCCCCGTGAGCGACAAGGCCCATCAGTTCCTCATCTACGCGTGCACCACCCCCGGAGCCGGCATACTGTACCCCTCGACAGGCCTCTACCCGAAGGAGACCAACGGCGAGTTCCACGTCGGGGCCGCCAAGGAGAGGAGCCAAGCGAGCGGGCCGACGAGCAAGGACGACCAGCTCCGCGCCGACGTGCCCGTCTTCAACTTCGTCCTCTCGGAGTTCGCGGCGAAGCTGCGCCCCTGGTCCAGCCTGAAGCACAGCAGGCTCCTGATCGCCATCTTCACCGCCGCCCCCGAGCTCATCGCCGACTACTTCTACAACAACCGATCCTTCTCGTTCGAGCCTAAGCTGTCCATGACGTGGATCGGATACGCCGCCTTCCTCTTCGACTCCATGAGGATCCCCCTGCCGAGCTCGTTCGGCGACAAGACCCGATACGCCAGCGCCCCTCCCCCGACGTCGATCCTGCTCGACAACATCCTGCCCCTGCCAATCAGCCAAAAGACCCTCGTGCGGTGCCTGTCGTCCCGGTCCAGCCTGACGTCTCTCTTCGCGACGAGAATGCTGGTGGAGGCCCTGGAGAAGCTCTCGCGGGCGCTCAAGATGCACGGAGAGGGATTCCGGGCCGCCGATGGGCGCTGGACGGGGGCATCCCGGAGGCTCATCGACGCCTTCTGCCAGAGGATCCCGGACATGAAGGAGGCCGTGCGCTGCTACAAAGACATCCCCAAGGAGAACGGCATCCACAGGACCATGGCCAGCCGCCTCCTGCGCCTCTACTTTGAGGTCATACCCCAGGTCGCCCTGGCCGCCAACTTCGACGTCTCCCCGTTCTTCGTGCACGTCCTGCAGGGCCTGCACGAGGAGAACAACGACCAGCAATCGAAGGAGCTCGCGATGCTGGAGCTGGAGAACCTCGTTTCGATAGCCAGCTACTCGCCCGGGATGCGATGGTTCTCCAAGATCGAGGCGGCGGGCGGCGGATCGACCCAGTCCTCGCCGTTCACGGCACTGCTCAAGCTCCTGTACAGCAGCGACCGCAGCGCGCCCCTCGACCAGCTCAAGGAGGTCCTGGCCGACGTCGCGGTCGAGAACCAGTTCGTCTCCCCGGGCACGAGGCTCAGACCGCTCCTGCAGGCGTTGCAGGCCATCGTGGACGAGAGCGAGACGGAGACCGAGAGGGGGCTGGCGCAGCTGGACGGCATCTGGCCGTTTCTGGACAACTGCATCACGCGCTGCGGCACCTCGCCGCTCAAGTACCTGGGCCTCCTGGAGACGTTTTTGGAGGACGGCGGAGCCGCTGAGCGCAGCCCCGACGCCGGCGGACTTGACTTGCTCGCGGTCGCTATCGCCGAGCAGCTGCCGTACTTTACGGAGTCGGCCGACAAAGGCGCAAAGAAACTCGCCGCCAAGTTCATCTCGCTGTACCTGAACGCCATGGCCATCCCCGGAGGCAAGGGCCGAGACGCCCTCAAATGCATCCACGGCAAGATCCAGGAGCATCTGTCCTCGCATTCTGTCAAACTCGGGAAGCTCTCCAAGGGGAAGAAAGACAAGAAATCCAAGGGGGGCAGTCCGAACGGGGACGACGAGTCTACTACACACGGCGCGGAGCGAGGAGAGCGACGACAGCGGGGCGAAGAGGACGAGGAAGAAGAAGAAGAAGAAGAAGAAGAAGAAGAAGCCTCCTCAGACGGCGGCTCGAACGCCAAGCTGGAGCTCGCTCTCCACGTCCCCTTCTCCCTCGAGGAGGACACATCGGTCCTCGTCAAGTGGCACGCCAAGCCCGCCGAGGACCTCGTCGAGGACGACTGGGCGGTCCGGCTCATCCGGCTGCTGGCGTCCCCGCACACGCACATCCGGCGGGAGGCCCTGACCAACATCCTCAAGATGGCCGCGCGGATCAAGGAGTCGTCGTACGACGAGCGCGCGCAGGTGTGGCTGCTGCTCTGCGAGCTGGCCGAGTCGGCGCGCCCGCTCGTCGCGGACCAGGCCGCGCCCGCGCCCGCGCCGTCGGCGCTCGTCGCCTTCGCCGCGCACGCGCTCCCCGTGCTCCGCAGCCCGCTGCACCCGCTCTACCCCAAGGTCAACGCCTTCCTCGCGCGCGCGCCCGTCTGGCACCCGGACAAGCTGCCCCTCGCGCACGACGTCCTGCACGGCGAGCCCTCCGAGGACGACCGCTACTACGCCGAGCTCGCCTGGTTCCTCGGCTACGCGCTCGACGCGCTGCGCACCCCCGCCGACCTCGGCGTGCTCCACCGCAAGCGCTGGTTCGAGAAGATCCTCGCCCTCGGAAGCAACCCGCACCTCCGCGCCAACCTGCGCCTGCGCGTCCTCAGGGTCGTGTACCGCGCGACGTGCGTCGACGGCGGGAGCACAACGCTCGTCACAAGGTTCGGCCTGCTGAGCTGGCTCGACGCCCAGAGGGCCGCGTGCGCGGCGGCCGACGACGCAGAGTTGTACGAGGGCCTCATCCGGCGCGTCTGGGAGACGTGCGACCGGGAGCGGGTCATGGCGTGGAGTAAAGGGGGCGCGGAGAAGCTGGTTCCTCGGGGGGACGCAGCAAATGTTGACCAACAGTGAGGGGTCTGTTAGTACCGATCAACAAATCGGCATGCACGTCAGCCTACATGTACATAGTAATCATCATGTGCGATCCAGCGAGAGATCATTGATATCAGCAAGGAGTACATACAAATTAGATTCACCCGTCATCATTGGCCATCTACCACGAACATGCTCTGTCAATTCTTGTTCCCAGATCATGCGGCATATGATTGAGGCTTGTTTTAGACCCATCCAGGTGTGAATGTCGGTTTCTCCCAGGATATTTAAGCATCTATTTTACTGACTCCATTACCAAGAGTCCCTTTTCCCAAATCTGTCTTCCATGTCATGCAGTTCATGGCGCTTTTCCATTACTTCGTCAAGCCCCTGTTCTTTCCAACCATGACTCCGTACAAGAGCGTTCATGGACATTCACCCTCGTAAGCCGGGGGAGGGGGCAGATTCAAAACCAAAAGAGAAAAAAAAAAGAAAAGATTTCCCGCAACTTTTGGATATCAAGTGATCGTCTTATTTTGGTTAAAAGCGAGATTCCAAGTCCATCTCGCATCAAATGAGGCAGCCTCCTGGGCGTGCGCTCCTAAGGCACCGCAAACTTACTGCGAGCCCGCAACCTGGCTCCGTAGAAGAACAGCGCGAAGATGCCGATCTCGCCCAGGACGCTCAGCCCGCCGAGCAGGCTTGAGCCCCTCCCGATGCCCAAGTTCTTGAACAGCGGGCTGGCGTAGAGCACGCTGCCGCAGGCGAAGGAGCTGCGGACGAAGTCGTTTGCGGCGAAGAGGCTGGCGGCGTACTGCGGATAGCTGAGCGGGACGTAGACGAAGACGCACTGCATGAGGATGAAGGCGGAGAAGGCATAGACGGTGATGCCGATGGTGGGCGCGATCCAGTGGATGGACTGTTTGGCCGTCCAGGCGAAGATGAAGAGGCCAATGGTCGGGCCGAAGGAAGCGGGCAGGGAGGGGAGGAGCCACGCTTCCTGGACGGGGACACCGTGTTTCATGATTCGCGGGCCCAGGTAGCGGGCGAGGTAGAGCATGTAGACGAAGACGGCGAGGAAGGTGGCGACGGCGATGCAGAGGAAGACGAGGCCGAGCTGGCCAAAATTCATACCGTGCTCGTTAATGTAGACAATGACAAAAGACTCAAAGACTGGTAAAAGAAAAAAAAAAAGAAAAAGATTCCGGTTAGTTCACAGAACACGAAGAAGAAGGGGGTTACTATATATGATGAGGGAATTGGGGGGGAAGGATGGAACGCACAAGAATAGTAGATACTGTAGATGATGCCTGTGTAGAGTTGGACAAAGAAGATGGCGGGGTCCTTGAAGGTGATCTCGAGTGGCTTGACGAGGGCATCAGCGAACATGTGCACCGTCTTGAACTCCTTCTGGCGGATCTCGCCCTGGGACATGAGGCGCTGGGAGCCCGTGAGACGGCGGAGGCGCTGGGCGCGACGCAGGAGTATGTTGTCGGCGCTGGTCTCTGGCAGGAAGAGGAACATGGCGATGAGGATCGGGGCCGAGACCCAAATGGAGATGTAGAGGGACCAGCGCCATGTCTCTGCCGGGACGGCGAAGCCAGATAGCAGGGGTCCGAGGGCGGGACCCATGAAGGGGGCGGCGGTCCAGATGAGCATCATGGCGGGGACGGAGGCGAAGCTGAATATGTCGCCGATGGTGGCACCGCCGGAGGCCAGGCAAGGGGAGCCGAAGAATGCGGTAAGGAAGCGCAGGACCATCAGGCCCGGGTAGTTGTTGGCAAGGGCAGTCGGGATGGAGAGGATGACGAAGAGGAACATGGTGACGATGTAGATGACGTTGCGGCCGATGCGTGGGATCTCGCTGAGGGGAGAAAAGAGGAGGGGGCCGATGCCGTATCCCAAGACGTAGATGGAGAGGCCGAGGGAGGCCTTTGTGGGATTTACGCCGAAGCGCTCCATGACGCCCGCCTCGGACGCGGTGTAGATGGCCGAGGTGGTGTAGACGACGAAGGTGTAGAAGAAGATGATGGCGGTGACGCCAGCGCGCCTCCCGTTGGACCATTTGTGGGGGTTTTCGGGGTCGGCTTCGTGGTACCAGTCGACGAGGATGATGCCGTCTGGGGTGACCTTTGGGACGATGGGCTCCGGGGAGGCCTGTTGGGCAGGCGAGGGGTTTGCGGCCTCGGGGTCTTTGCTGCCGTCGTCATGGGGCCCGTCACTCGCGGAGGTCTTCTTTTCCATGTCGGTGGCGCCGTTGCTGCCGACACTCTCGCGGCTTTTGTGGGGTTTGTTGCTGAGATCATTGGCGGTACTGTCGTTCTGGCTGGAGATGCTCTTGCCGGCGCCTTTGTGGTCTTCGTTGAGGAGCTGAAGCCAAGTGTCGGGGAGAGTGAAGCCCGGCTCCTCGTCCGGGTACTTCAAGAACCGCCTCCCCGAGAGCCATCGGATGATGAAGCCCACGGGGGTGTCACGCATCACGTCTGCCATCGTCATGATGCTTTCCCTTGGGTGAGAAATCTCACTCTCGGCTGATTTGATGAAGAGAGAGAATTGGGGCTCCCCGAGACTGCTTTATGATGATGGTCAGAATAGAAGAGACGAATAAAGAGCCCCTGGGGATGAAGTAGAGAACGGGGAGGGGAAGATGGGGAGAGACAGGGAGAGACAGAGAGAGAGAGAGAGAGAGAGAGAGAGATAGAGAGAGTCAAGAAGAGGTAAAAGAACCATACTGGTGGTGTCTGGACGAGGTCGCTTTATTTATATCAAAGCAGCACCGATGCTTTGCTTGTGAGCTGGCGATTCCGCAAGTACGGAGAGGAGAGTATTGCCCCCCCCCACACCGAAGCCACTCGGACGCCCGCCCATAGCTTTTAAGTCTTTCTTTTCGACCCCCATGATTTGAGATGGGCGGATCTGGATATCCCTGTATGAAACGCGGACAGATGAGTGATTGAGCTCGACGGGCTGGGAAAGGTTGGGAAGACCAGCACCAGTGTATCCGCAAGTACGGGAGGAGGTGGATGCTAAGATGCTTAGAATTGATGCTTACGGAGCTGTACTCGTAGATGCTTACCAGTAGGATGCATGGTGGTGAGGAGGCGGACTGGGTAGCCGTGTGCTAGCGCGACGCCTCGCTGTTCACCTCTCCCATCTTCCTCTCTCCGTCATCTCCTCTGTCTATCGAGAGAGGCGGGCTGACACCCCCCCCCTGACGAGATGTTAGCTCCGATGGGAGCATCGGGATCCAATGGATGGATGGTCCGAACCGTGTGCGTGCTTGATAAGCACATGGCGAGGCGGCGGCGGGGGCTGCCGTTGGGCTTGAGGAGTCGAGGGTGGTCGAGGGTGGTCGAGGGTGGTCGAGGGTGGTTGAGGCCGGAAGTTGGAGGAGTCGAGGTCGAGGAGTCGAGGAGGCGAGGAAGTCGAACAAGTGCCGGGAGCGACGGAGGTGGGAGCGGAAGGAGCTGCCCGGGGTCACTTACGAGCACCTTCCAGTACGTTGCAGTCCATACGAGTACATACTAACTCTACCGTATCAGCAGGCAGGCACTACCCAGGACTCCTAACCTCGTGCCCCCTGAAGGTGCCCTCAAGCTCTCCTTCCTTTGCATTGATGCTACGAATTGCATTGCAGAGGAAGGAGGGACGGGATTGTCTATCCAGGTTCCTCGGAGTACGGAGTACCTGCTTGGTACTTCGTATGCCGTACTCCGTACCTCGACTGCGATGGTCCGAATCTCGCGAGACTCCGAGAGCTTCGTAAGCAGATCGGTATATCGAGACCTGGATACGGAGTACTCCGTAGAAGCGACTGGAATGAGACTCGGCCGTACGGACAACGGATGGTCCTCGCACGGAGCTTTCTTCATCGGAGGTATGGCGCTCCGTACGGAGTTGCACCCAATATGGCCACCACTACTATAGCCCGGGGTAGCGATCGCCGTTCAATTCTCGTCCTCCGTAAGGTACTAGTACTATACCTAGTAGGTAGTAGGTACGGAGTACTAGTCATGCTGCGGTACCAAGATGTACTGCATTCTAACGCCGGCCCAACCATGGCGCGCGCATCGCGGCATTAGCGCTTATGCCGATATATTCATCTATCCGATATGATGGATCAACCTCCAGGTACATACCAAGGTACCTACTCATGAGGTACATACCTCCTTCGGGCAGTGAATCCTCGAGGTTGGACATTGGAGCATTGCATGTTGGACGTTCAATGTCGACGGCAGGCCTTCAGACAGGTGACTCACCAGATGGCGTGCGCGGGGTGATCACAAATGGCATCTCTGACAAATCGGTGGAAAGACCTGGAGGACGAGTGGGGATCATGTCCGTGCTTGACGCAAGAGCCGGCTCGCGGCAGATCCAAGCCGAGGAGGCTCCCGGCAATTGGCTTTTGCCGTTGATGGCCGGCCAGCAGGCTAAATCGTCACATCAGCCTTACCTGTACGCATGGAAGACGAACTACCTACCTCTCGTACGAATACGGAGGACAGGAGTACGAAGTACGAGATGGACTAGACCATAGTAAGCAGACGCCGTGACGCTACGAGAACCACCATTGAGCACGGGCGAGCTTGGCTTCTGATTATCAACAGACGGATTGATCATCCAGGCGTTGGACCTCTCGAGTATGTCCCTGCTTCTATGAGCAATTCAAATCTCCAGTCGATTTCTCTGGAAGATCCCGTCTGGTCTGTCAACAAAGGAGGTCGTCGTCTTGATATCGGATACCTGCATATGCATTTGTATCTTATATGCATATACCCGAATATGTATCTATGCGGAATAACAGGGGACTCTCTCGGATCGCCGGGACTCGACATCAACTTCATGCAGATTCATCAAGCATCGATGATGAATGATTGGTGAACCAAGCATCAGTCTATCAAGGATTCAGAGATTCAGAGACCCAGAGACCCAGAGACCCAGAGGCGCAGAACCGTCGCATACCTCAGGTACTCCTACATACATACGTGCCGGTACATAAGGCTGCAGGCCCTGCATGAAGCCTCACCCTGCGTCTCCCCCGATGGTCCCGTCGAAAAAGAAAGACTCTGCTCTACAAATACCATTACCGGCATACGAAGTACCAGTATTCCGTACTCCGTACTCCGTATTCGATCTCGCCTCGTCTCAGACCCTGCTGGTCGCTGATGCCGTATGTACTCGTACAAGTCCTGGACTCCGTAAGCAGTCGCCCGATTCGGTCATCCTCCCGACGACCCCCTGAACAATTCCAGCCGTCGCGGGCGTGACTCAACCTCAACCTCAATCTCATGCTCCCAACGAACCTCTACTCCGCAAGGGCATCTTGTACTCGCAAGCCACTGGTGTCCTGCAGCTACGGTCTCGTCTCCCGTCCTCACAGCCTGGCCACTCTCCTTGCCGGTCCGGGAGCCCCTCGCCGGAGCGGCCTACACGAGCCCCGGTGCGGCGCATCACATGCAAGACAGACAGCAGCTGCTTATACATCAATGCCAGTAGACTGTGCTTACGCACGTCCAGGACCAGCATGTGCTCGTGCTCGCCCGCCCGGGAGTATGTATAGCGTCTGAATCAGGATCCTCCGTCCTCCGTACTACAGGTAAAAGCCGATCTCGAGGGGATCTGCGCAAGCACGACAACTCCGAGCGCCCTGCGGGTTTTGCCTCCCCGCGCGGACTTTGCTACGGTAGGTGACTTCGACACGAGAACGAGATAGCCGGCGTCTCTCACTGGACATCCAATGGATCTCACTACCTATGCCCGAGCATATCGGAGTTGCAGGCCCAGA
Source organism: Escovopsis weberi (assembly GCA_003055145.1). Taxonomy (NCBI): domain Eukaryota; kingdom Fungi; phylum Ascomycota; class Sordariomycetes; order Hypocreales; family Hypocreaceae; genus Escovopsis; species Escovopsis weberi. The sequence continues at coordinate 2,515,381 of NIGB01000002.1, read as the reverse complement.
TACTGCCATACTGCTATTTCGCCATCCTCAAGACGCCGAGTATGCATGGCGTTGATTGCAAAGCAAGTGACGGTGACGACGCCCTTCCACATCCCGTATGTCAGATCGCCTTTGCTCAGGAAATGTTGGGCGGCCGCTTATCAGTATTCGATTTTGGCGTGGACAAAAAAAATGAGAGAGAAAAAGAAAAAAAAAAAAGGGGGGGGGGGGGGGGGGGAGTTTTGTACAAAAAGGGGGG
>NIGB01000002.1:2500654-2515118 GCA_003055145.1 Escovopsis weberi | reverse complement strand
GCGGGGTGGGGTCAGCTTATGTACAGTACGGAGTACGGTTACGAGCAAGCGACATTCCCAATCATCCAACGCCGTCTACAATGGCATGTGAGGGACGAAGCCGGGCAAATCGACCGAACAGAATCATGACACCAAAGGTGAATACTAGTTCAGGCACGGCTGGCTGCGCAATGTTGGCCCCCAAGTCCCCGGAGAACAAACAAGAACATACCAGCAGTACCCCGTCCGTATGTACAGATTGATGCAATGCATCACCCCGCCCGCCCCTGCTTGGCCTTCCAGTCCGCCGCGAGCTTGGCCATCCTCTGCTGCTGCAGCAGCCTCTGGAGCAGCTTGCCCACCCCCTGCGCGCTCGTCCGCCGCAGCTCGTCCACCACCGGCCAGATCCGCCCGTCCTCCCTCTCCACCGCCCTCTCCACCAGCATCTTGACCCATTCGAAGAACTCCCGGCCCTGCCTGCCCCGCGCGTCCGCCGACGCCATCACCAGCCGCGCGAACCGGAACGCCAGGTCCATCTCCCCGACCTCGGCGCACGCCCGCACCAGCTTGGCGTACGTGGTGGCGCTGCGCCTCGCGTCTGCGTCCGCCCCGGCATCGCCGCTGTTGCTGTTGCTCTTGCTGCTGTTGCTGCTGTTGCTGTTGCTGCCACTGGTCCCGCTACTGGCCCCGCTGTCCGGGAACCGCGCCGCGTACTCCCGCAGCAGCGCCCGCCGCGTCTCCGGCTCCGACCCGTGCGCCACCATGTCCTCGATCATGCTCGCGCTCGGCGGCGCCCCGCCGCACAGCAGCGGCACGTCGTCGAAGATGCGCATCGCCCCGGCGCTGCCCTCGCGCGCGGCCACCGCGTCCAGGATCGCCCCGACCAGCTCCTGCGGCAGCGCCCGCTCCCGCGCCACCTCCTGCGCCGCCGCCTCGGCCGCCAGCGCGAGCTCGCCCCGCCGCGTCATCGCCCGGTGCAGCGTCCGCGTCCGCGACCGCGTCACCCGGATCCCGTTGTCCCGCATGATGCACAGCGTGCGGATCGCCGCCGCCACGTCGCCGCCCTCGCAGAACGCGTCCAGCACCGCGTCGTAGTGGTGCACCTGCATCCGGCCCCGGCCCGACAGCATCTCGAACGCCTCCGTCGCCAGCTGCGCGTCCCCCTTGCGCGCCGCTGTCGCCAGCACGCCCTCCAGCATCCCGTCCGACGGCGACACCCGCGACGTCCTCACCACCGCGTTCCACGCGAACATGGTCCCCGCGTGGTGCGACCCCCGGCTGCACACGTCCAGCGCGTAGTACAGCAGGTTGGTGACCGTGTCCGCGTCCCTCTCGGCATCGGCGCCCCTCTCTCGCGCGCTCTTGCCCTTGCCCTTGCCACTTTCGCCGCCTTCGCCGTTGTTGTTGTTGTTGTTGTTGTTGTTGTTGTTGTTGTTGGTGTTGTCGCCGCCGCCGCCGCCGCCACTGCCCAGGCCGCAGCGCCGGTGCAGCAGCGACAGCATCTCGTCCATGTAGCCCAGCTTGCCGAACGTGAGGATGAAAATGTCGTAGACCCAGGACTCGATCTGCGTCCCCCTCTCGATCATGTCCGCGAGCCTGCTGTACGCCAGCTCGTACTGCTCGTCCCTGAGGAGGCCCAGGACGACCCTCTGCTTGACGGGCGCGTCGATGGCGAACCAGTGCTGCTGCATCGTGTCCAGGATCTGCTGGCGCATCACGTAGTCCGGGTGGTTCGCCAGCACGTCGAGCGCGCTCCTGCAGAACGCCGCCGTCGGCTTCATGCCCTGCTGCGCCATGTCGTCGAGCAGCCGCCGCAGGCCCGCGACCGAGCCCTGCGGGTCCGCCATGGCGTCCGCGAGGCACTCGTAGATGAAGAGGCTCGGCGGCTGCCCGCGCGCAGAGATGAGGTGCCGGACCAGCAGCAGGATCCGCTGGTGCTGGTCGATGGTCTGGGCCCACGGCTCCCACCTCTTGGGGTCCCTGAGCGCCATCAGCGCCCGCGTGATGTCGGACAGCGAGCTGGCCAGCAGGGTCGCCTCGCTCGGGCGCCCCAGGGACAGGAGCCGCGCGTCCCACGTCCCCTCGACCGCGGGGCCGTCGGCGCCCGCCGCGAGCTGGTCGTCTGACCCCTTTGGCAGCGGGGGGATGGGCTGCCATTGCTTCTTGGGGACGTACGCCGCCTCCGAGGCCACGACGCGGCAGCTTCGAATCGCGTTACCGGAGCATGTCGTCCTCCTCGTCGTCGTAGTAAACGTCGTGGTCGTGGTCGTCGTGGTCGGCCGTCGTCTCCTGGTCGGTCCGAGGGCGGCCTTGGACAGGCAGGCTCTGTCGAAAGCAGGGCACAAGCAGCGCCATAGCCCGTCGAAGAGCAGTTGGTTCCGCTGCATGTGTGTGTGTGTGTGTGTGTGTGTGTGTAAGGGCCGTGTATCCTCCTCGCCCTTCTTCGTCTGCAAAAAAAAAAGAAAAAGAAAAAGAAACAGAGCCAGGAACTCGTGATGGGAAAAGCATGGAATCAATTGATCCATTTCAAGTTGGGACTCCATCTTTGAACGACTCCGACTCGATCCATCAACTCGATATCGCCTTATCGCTTATCGTGTCATTTATGCATGTGGCGGGGTTTATCGCAGTGACGCAAAGAAAGATTATGTTGGTATGATTGACATGATGGATCCAATCCGGACCTCACCTTGCCCACCTCCCCCTTCGCATCCCCAACGTCCTGCGAGTACTACTAACCGTGCCTCGTCTCTCTACTACCTCAAGCTGAATCTGTCTCCTGCTCTCTCTTCTCCGTCCTCTCCAACACCCCCGAACGCGACCACATCGCCCAACGCGCGCGCCCTCCTCCACGGGCGCAGCCCTCCACTCCCCGCAATGGTATGCCCCCCTTCCCCCCCAAAGCCCACAGCTGTCTGTCACCGCACCGTCGCCAGCAGCGCCTGATCCTCCCACCCAAAACCTCGAGCCTCGTCGTCCGGCCCCGTTGCTGACCCGCGTCCGTCCGCGACACCGTTGCAGCTCCCCCTCGGTCTGCTCAATGCCGCCCAGGGCCACCCCATGCTCGTCGAGCTCAAGAACGGCGAGACCCTCAACGGCCACCTCGTCATGTGCGACACGTGGATGAACCTCACCCTCAAAGAAGTCGTCCAGACCAGCCCTGTGCGCACATGAGAACCCCCTTCCCTTCGACTCGACGATTGCTGCCCTCCTCGCAACCCAAAGACCATCTCTGACCGCGCGCGCTGCACAGGAAGGCGACAAGTTCGTGCGATTACCAGAAGTCTACGTAAAAGGCAACAATGTGCGTCCAGCGTCCAACAATCCCAGGAGGAAGAGTCATGCAGGATCAGGGGATGCAGAAACCCAAGGGGGAGGACAGATTCGCTAATCCCCGCGCCAAACAGATCAAGTACCTCAGAGTCCCCGACGAAATCATCGACCAAGTCTCCGAACAGCAAAAGACCCAGCAGGGCGGCTTCCGCGGCGGAAGGGGCGGCCAGTCAAGAGGCGGCGACCACGGGGGCCGCGGCGGCGGCGGCGGCGGCGACAGGGGCAGAGGCCGTGGAGGCCAGCGCGGCCGCGGGAGGGGACGGGGCCAGTGAGGCGCGGGCTCTGCGGTGCGGGGCGTTGTCTGCGAGTGGCATGTGCCTATATTCCCCGACTCATCGCGAGGGCAGATCAAGCTTCGAGAGACTTTTACTCTTCCTGGCGTTGCCATTCAAAGCATTCAAGCATTTAAAAGGGGTTGACGCGGGACGAGGTCTTGCTCTTGGAGGCGTTTCAGAGGCAGTTGGTGCGGGATGAGATCTCGCTAGGTATTTCCAGGCAGTGTGGAAAAGAGCGCTGCGGGTTGACGACCTGCTCGCACAACCTGCATCAGAAGATGATGCGGGCTCAGGTCCCGCCAGCTCAAGCATTGGAAAAGGGACTATGCGGGAAGGAGAAGGGAATAGGCATTGAGAATGGAAATGGGAAGGGAAACAGGCTGCTAAGCAGATGGATGAGCATCTTGATGCGGCTGCACGGCGACTGATTGCATTGATGTATGTTGGTAGTTACCCGAGGACATTATTGCGAGGCGTCCAGACTTGATGAGAAGCGAAAAAAAGCCAAACAAAAAATACTAGAAAACGTAGATCATCGCGATGCTCGGCTGCCGGCACATACTACGTCGCCATGATTTTCATCACAATACTTACGCAGTCTGAACGATCAGAGACAGGAAGATACGATTTTGCAAAAGATAAATCATTTTCGGTCATTATGCGGCTTTTCTATCGAGCCTACCCCTTTTCGTATCTATCGCACATCATGCAAAATCTCCAAATGTGAACTCTCGGGACGAACTTATCTAAAGACGAGAGAGGGGAAGGGGGCCCAAATCGCTCTTGTACTTCCATCGCTATCCTGCAAACATTTCCTGCCCCGCGATTCCTCTACAGAGTGGCGACCGCCACAGCGACCGCCTGGTAGTCCGAGTGCGAGATCGAAACGGTGACCTCCTTGACGCCAGCCTTCTCGGCGGCTGCGGCCGCATCACCGTGGAGCTGTAAAGAGTGAGTCAATATTCTAGAGGGTTGGAGTCAAGTTCATGTTCGGGACTTACTGTCACGGCCGGGCCACCGTTTGCGTCTTTCAGGACCTCAATGTCCTTGAGGTCGGCGCCAGCTCCCTTGCTCTCGACGCCGAGGGACTTGAAGACGGCCTCCTTTGCGCTCCACCTGCCGGCGAACGAGCTCTGAGGGCTGGGCGCAGCTCGGCAGTAGGCGATCTCCGCCTCGGTGAAGTTGCGTTGGATGAACGTCTCGTTGTCCATGGGGATGGCCGAGATGTCCTCGACATCGACGCCCACTCGGCTGTTCTTGTTGGCCACCTTGAGGGCTAGGCTCTCGATAACCGTCTGCGTCTCCCTGGCCTTGATCGCGGGCACCTTCTTGACCGAGGCCTCCATGAAGTTCTCGGGGAATCGGAGCTCGGCCGTCTTCTTGTCCTCAGTCACCCGAGCATCGGGGTTCAAGAGCACAGAGCGGAGCTGCTCGTCGGTGTAAGGGGCCTTGGACTTGGCCACGAACAGGCTGTTGTTGATGAGTCCGTTGTGGAAGAAGCGGTAGGCCTTCTTCTGGCGCGCGTCGACCTTGACGCTGTAGTCTCGGAAGGTCTTCTCATCCAGCGCGGCATAGAGGTACTTGGGATGCACACCGACGACCTGGGTACCCTTCTGACCGAAGCCGAAGGAGGTGACCGAGAAGGCCTTGATCCCGTCCGTCTGGATGGACTTGCTCGGGTAGACGATGAGATCGAAATCCTCCATCACGGGATCGATGTTGTCGGCGTTGCGGTTGCCGGGGACCAAGCCGGTGTCGAGGACTTGAAGACAGCCGTTCATCATCCAGGCACCGGCAGCACCCTTGGGGTGACCGGTCAGGTACTTCTGCCAGATACTGAAGATAGCGTTGCCCTTGCTTCGGCCGAGGTGGCGGAGCTGCTTGCAGATGACGGAGGACTCGTTCTTGTCGTTGGCGACGGTGGAGGTGCCGTGGAAGGAGGCAACGTCCAGGTCGTCGATGGTCAGGCCCCAGGTCGCGAGAGCACCGCGGAGAGGCGCGATGCTGGAGTCGTTCTTCCAGAACCTGTTGCCCATGTTCTGGAGGAGATCCTTCTCCTGCCTCTTGGCCTCGCTCTCAATGTGCCTCACACGCTCCTGGGCATACTCCTTCTCCTGGAAGGCAGGGTTCTGAGACTTGATGGCGTCGATCTCATCGTGCAAGAACTCCAGCTCGGACTCGTGCCACTGCTTGATCTGCTTCTTGCGACGCTCGATCTGGCGGCGGCGGTAGTCGATGTCGAGCAAGGGCGACGTGTACTTGCCGACGTTCTCGCGGGCCGTGGTGAGGACACCCTGGCCGGGGGCGGGGACCGACCGACCGATCTTGTCCGATGCCGTGGCCGAGAAGGCGAGGACACCGTGAATGGGCACGCCCATGTCCAGGGCGAGCTGGGCAGTCATGATGACCTGGACACCACATCCCTGAGATTCCATGAAGCCATTCCTAGTCGTCGTCGTGGGACGAGACATCTCGCGAGGAGTCCGGCCGTGCTCGAACTCGTTGACGGTGTTGCTCGTCGCCTTCATGTTCGCAAACTCGTAGGAGCCTTCTTCTCCGAAGTCGTCGAAGCCACCGACGAGGCAGATGCGCGCCTTGCCCTCCAGGATGGTCTCGTAACCAATGTCGACGGACTCGACAGCAGTAGCGCACGCACCGACGGGGGTCTTGATGGGGCCGGAGGAGGAGAGCAGGAGCATGTTGACCCAGGCCGACATGGTGTTGATGAAAGACTCCTGCAGGATGTCGTTCTGGAGCGGCTTGTCGAGGAAACGATCCTTGTGCATGCCGCGGAGCGCCGCGGCACCACCCATACCGGAGCCGACACAGTTACCGACCTCGGAGACGTGAACGTACTTGTAGAACTCGTAGGGATCGGTGATACCGGAAGAGAGAAGGGCCTCGGCAACCGAGACGAGGAGGAACAGCGTGACGGGGTCGACCTGAGAGATGATATCCTCGGGGACACCGTAGCGCTTGGGGTCCCAGCCGGTGGGGATCTGGCCAGCGACAAGACGGTCAAAGCGGAGCGCCTTGGGGATCCAGAGCGAAGCACCCTTCTTCATGCGAACAGTGTACTCCCCGGTCTCGGGAATCTCGAAGACCTCGACGTTGCTGCCATGCTCTCGCTTGAACTCCTCTGCCGTCTCCTTGGAGGCCTCGAAGGGCTCGAGGTCCTCTCCAATGACGACCTCGTGGAGAAGCTGCTTCTTCTCGGGGTCGTAGCCGGAGAACAGCTCCGGCTCGATCAGACGGATACCGGAGTGCTCGAGGATGTACTTCTCGTACTTCTGCTTGACATCCTTGTCGTCGACAGGCTCGCCGGTCTTTGCGTCGACCCATCCGGCATAGGGCTTGCCCTTGAGAGGACCGTTGTGGTTCTTGATGAGACCCATGATCCAGGCCATCTCGACGCAACCCTCGAGGGAGAACTCGCCGTAGGCCTCCATCTCCCATCGCGTGCGCGAGTTACCCCAGGGTCCGACCTCCGCAAAACCGGTGACGACGACGACCTTGTCGAGGTCGACCATGCCCTTGAGCCTGTCGTTGAGGGGCTTGACCTCGGTTTCCCAGTCGGGCAGCTTGGGGAAGTCGAACTTGATGTTGGCGCGGGGCTCGATGGTCTTCTTCTTATAGAGGGCCTCGGAGCCGGCACCGTTGACGATCTTGTTCTCGATGGCGCTCTCCTTGGTGACGGCCTGACGTATCTCACTCGTCTCCATGATGTCCTTGCGCAGCTTGGTCATGATCTCGTTGAGGTTGGGGATGAACTGCAAGCCGCCGTTGAGATCGGCGAAGACGGGCTCTGACTGGCAGAGATCGACGATGGTGGGAGACATGAGACCCAGGAGGTTGAAGGCCATCTCCTGCTGCGAGAACGTCCGGACGCCCAAGGCCTCGACGCCCTCGGCGACGATGTTGTTCGCCGACATGAGACCAGTGCCGCGGGTCCAGCCGATGACGGCACCGCAGATGGTGAGGTAGTTGGCCCAGTCCTCGGCGTGCCACCTGTTGAAGAGGGTCTCCAGGGCGAGCTTCGACTCGGAGTAGAGACCATCGTTGCCGAAGGTGCCGTGGTTGGGAGAGAGAGGCAGGATGACCTGGGCAGGGCGTGTCTCGAAACCTCGCTCCATCTTCTGGACCTTGACGTATCCGAGGAGACGGATCAGGTTGGTCAGCATGATGCGGTGCGCCAGCTCAGAGCGAGAGTCGATGCTGTCGATCTGGCGACCGTTCTCGGAGATGGCAGCGAAGGGAACGATGTAGTCAAGATCCCAGCCGAGGCCGTTCTTGGCGTCGTAAATATAGTTGACGAGAGCCTCCACGTCCTGCTTGCTACCCTGGTTGAAGGGGACGACGACGATCTGAGAACCGCGCGAACCGTAGCGGGTGTACATGGATTGGTAGTACTCGGTCACCTCGCGCGAGAAGCGGCTGGTGGTGACGATGACCTTGGCACCTCCGCTGATCAAGCCCTGGAGCACCTCGGCGCCGATGGATCCGGCGCCGGCACCGGTCATGAGGACGTACTTGTCTTGGAAGGTGACGCCGGACTTGGCGGCCTCCTCGAGGCAGTTGAGGTAGGCAGAGGAGAGCTTCTTGCTGTAGTCCCAGCCGTGATGGGTCTTCTTCTTGAGGTGCAGGAAGGGGATGGTCTCGACGCGGCCCTTGTTCTGGTTGAGCGGGGCTCGGGAGCCGGACTTCTTGCCGCGGCCGTTCTCCTTGGGCATGATCTGGCTCTCGTTCATGGAGAGGGCGCGCAGGACGTCGCTGTAGAGGTTCTTGATCTCGAGCTGAGAGGTCTTTGAGATCTTGTGCTGCTGCTTGATGAGCTTGTAGATGCGCTGCAGGTCACTCTGGACCTTGGAGCGGCCGCCGTGCTCGGTGATCTTGCCGCCCTCGGCCATCTGCTGCACGTACGTCTCGAGCTTCCTGCAGCTAGCGCGAGGAACCTCCTCGTAGTTGAGCCTTCCGCGGGCGTCGACGGTCGTCTGCGGGCCGGTGGGGACGGCGACGTCCTTGTAGACGGGGGCAACCTGCAAGACATCTTGGCAGTTCTCAATAAGTTGCAGACCAAGAGCCTTGGCTAGTTGGTAGGTCTCGCCTCGCTCGGTGGGGCAGTTGTCGATGTGGTACTGCATGAAGTCGAGCAGCTTGGGGTTGGACTTGTTCATGATGCGGATGCACTGACTGACGATCTCGCGATCGACGGTCTGGAGCCTGCCGAAGATGATGTCGTAGTACATGCTGAGGGCATCCTGACGGGCCCAGTTCCAGGAGGAGTCGTAAGAGCGGGCCTTGAGGGGGCTGAAGACGGGCTCGATGCCGGAGGCGTAGAAGTCGCCGTGCTCGGCGGTCCACAGGTCGAGCTGGGCCTGCAGGACCTGCTCGGATTTCTTGGTGTCGATGAAGGCCCTGTCGCCGGCCCGAAGGTCCAGCTTCAGGTAGCGAGCGAGCAGCTCGAGCTGCTGCTTAAAGAGCGCCTTCTGGTCCTTGGTCAGGTTGTCGAGGGCCGCGGGGTCAATCATCATGCCGCCAGCGGCTCCGTCAGATCCACCCGCGGCGGACGCGCTTGACAGGCTGATGCCGGCGTAGGCGGCGTACTTTTGCGTGACGTCGTCCAAGAAGGCCTTGGCATCGCCTTCGGCGCCGAGACGCGCAGCAGGCTCCATGGTGAGGGCGAGGAGCAGGGCACCGTCTTGTCTGCCGGGTCCGAGGCCCCATCTGGTCTCGAGATACTTCCTGGTGGCTGTGATGTTGAAGCCGCCGGGCATCTTGGAGGATATGAGCCTCGCGATGAGAGACTGTGACTGCTTGCCAAGATTTCCGTCAAAGGTGGCCTGCATGGACGCGCCGAGCTCGTCGATGGGTGTGTCCTCGGGCTTCTCGGGGGTCGATCCGAATTCCTTTCCGAGATCACCGAGAATCTCATTCTGCAATGTAGATTTGCCTGTGAAAATGGGTCAGTGTCGAATGCCTACTAAATCAACAACACGGGCCAGAGGCTCTGGCGAAGACGGAAGGGAGGGGAAACCCACCTCCAACAAGATCTTTGATGGCCTTGCTCAAGGGCACCTCGAGCAATGGCTTCTTCAGCTTCTGGGCGATCAAGGCTCGCACAATCTCGAGCGCCTGCACGGGCACATCGGCCACCTGCGCTGCCGGGCCCGCGCTGGGAGGGGCGGCGGCGGCGGCAGCAGCAGCAGCGGGAGCCGGGGCAGAGGCAGCGGGAGCACCGCCCGCGGCGGGAGCGGCGCTCGGGCTGGCACTGGGCTCTGCCTCCTCCACGACGGGGTCGACGTCGTAGTAGATCTCCTTTGCGTCCTTGTTGTAGCAGAGGATCTGTCGCTGCACGGACTTGGCAGCATCGTAAGCCTCGTACTTGGAGGCCAGTGTCCGCCTGGCCATGCCACCGAGTGTGTCTGCGGGACCGATTTCTACGATGCGCTCGGCGGTCTTCTCGCCGAGGAAGACATCCTGGGTTTCAATCCATCTGACGGGGGAGGCGAACTGGTAGGCGAGGAGCTCGATGAGGAGTGTGTGGGCGAGCTCTTGCTCGACTTCGGGACGCATGGCGGCGGCGGCGGCGGCGGCGGCGCGTGGCGCAACGAGGGGAGGGGAATTGAGGAGGATTCTCAGTGTCGTTGACTCGAGAAGCAAGACTGAAGCTTCATCGGACGCAGTTGGTCGGAAGAGTCGCCGTGGCAGCAGTCTAGCGAGGGCCGACTTTGAGGGGTCTCGCTGTGTTGCTTCGCGCGGTACGATGCTTTTTTTTCTTCTCGAAAGGGGCCCTAGATCAAGCTCCCAAGACGTCCGGTTGGAGGGAGGGAGAATGGTAAATTTGGGGGAGGGCGAGGGATACGGCGAGGGACAGATGATGCCTTGAGGATGCCGACGGGGAGGAGGAGGAGGAGGAGGAGGTGGTGGTGGTGGTGGTGGTGGAGGAGGAGGGGGAGGAGGATGGAGTCAGCAACTAGAGGGAGGGGGAGGGGGAAAAGAGTGAGAAGAGTGAACGACTCGCTGGACCCAGAGACAGACCCAGAGATGCCCGTCACGATGGTATGGATGTTGGAGGAGAAGACGAGGGAAGAGAATGGATGATCTCGAGGGGAGAGGCGATGACGATGACGACGACGACGGTGACTGCCCGGCGACCTGGCGACTTGGAGGAAGAATTGAGCACTGGCACTTGGCACTGGGCACTGGGCCTGGCAACTTAGACTGGAGCTGGAACTGGAACTGGAACTGGAACTGGAACTGCCCGGACCGGAATTGGACCTGAAAATGCGACTCAATGGGGGACTCGGAGTCGGTTGGAGCTCAGAAAGGCTCGGTTCTACAGTATCAAGCACGTCGAGGTACCGGGAACCTGCGAAATACCATCGCGATGCCAGGCAATCCGATTGTTGAACGGCGGCCCCACCGGCGACGGTCCAGGTTTGCATGATGATCCCGCCTTCCCTCCCCTCATCATGGAGGGGCCTGGCCCATCACGCCCCAATTTTTTTTTCCCATGATGGAACCTTGAAAGGGCTGGTGTTTCAGTGCCCCTCCGCGCCATGCGAGACTTGGGGACGGCGGCAAGGTACCGGTACAAGCGCGCGACCTTTTGGGCGCTTGGGGTGTCATGCATGGGCGGGAAGTCGCAAAGTCGCTGCAGGATGAGGGTGGGGCCCCTCAACCAGATTTTGGCGCTAGTCCGGAAGGGGATATGGCGCTGGGCCCGGCGGAGGGCCGTGACTCGCCGGCGCTGCGCTTTGGTTTTTTTTTTTTTTTGGGGGGGGGGTTCCGGGGCGCTGGGACCTTGGGAAGGTCCGATCTCGATGGACTCACTCGTAGTACTCGTAGACGATACTCTATACCAGTATGGATGCCTCAAACGCAGGTGAAGATGGAGTTGATGCTGATGAGGTCCTGGACTCCAATTGTTCTCGTGTCCTTACAGAGAAGATTTGTATGAGAGAGACTGGAGGAGACGTCCTACTACTACTACTAGTACTAGTATACTGCGTACGAGTACGAGTACGAGAGGTACTTGGCTCTGGTCGCCTCCTTCCCGCCCGCGGGGCTCGGCCAGCTCGGGGCAGTCGCGGTCCGGCCCAGGGACCGCCGCTTCCTGAGCAAGTCGCACGCTACTCCCCGGCGGGACCTGCGGGCTGCTGCTTCCTCCTCAGCATCCATTCCGGCGCGGGAAGTGCGTTCTCGAGGAAAGAGGCACCGTCTCGACCTCGGCGTGGCGTCTCGCGATTGGTCCCTCGCGCTTCTCGATCCGAGCTCCAGGTTGGAAGGCCCGGCCGAGATTCGACCACTTCGCGGCGGATGGAAAGAGCGGATGAGCTGGATGTCCGAATACGAGCTTCATCCGCTCGAGGCTCCCATTGATCCTCATGGAATGAATCGAATTCCAGGCTCATGATGACATTGATGGATTGATTGATCTTCTCAGACCGAGAATACTGAGCCTCTGTTTAAGTTCTCATCCAACGCCATGGAAAGCTCGCGAGCTCGAGAAAATCCGCGAGATGGAGCCTCGCACGAGCCCCTGCGGAAGCTCCGCCATGTATGTATGGCATTCTTCGAGCGGATGTCAGGGATCTTTTTCAAGATGACCTCACCGGCTAACATGCGCCTCATGACCCGACCCCATTGTATTCATGCTATGCTAGTATTTCGAGCCCAAGGAATTGAGATTTATTAGTAGTACTCCGTACTTCCTGAATATTGAGAATCCATTCATGCGAGCTCCGTCGTTGACCATCGGGAGTCATTACAGGTACGGATATTGTCATGAATGATTTTCACATATGTTGGCTGAAGTGCCGTTGCTCCCGTTTTCAGTTTGACGTTTCGAGCCCCGCCTTTGACGATGTCACCGCCACTGGGCAGTGGATCGATCGGCCAACCCTTTACCCCTCATCTGCGCGGTAGTACGGAGTACAGGTAGTATTTATGGCCGAGGGGATCTTTGTCCTGTCTTCGTACGAGTATGTACCTCGATTATAACATGCCTCTCTTTGATGGAATTAAGATGAAGGGCACAGTTCGGGACATTACGAGAGCGACTGGTATGAGGGGTCCGGGTCCAGGTCTGGATCTCGCCTTGACGACTCCGAGACAGCAGCATCGCATTCAGGAACCCCCCTCGAAATTGAGTCGATCCCGATCGAGGACAGCATTCCAACCGGATGTGCCTGAACGGCGATTTGTGTCGGACGCTCGGGATACCACCTCGCGCTGCCACGAGCTGTCTTCCAGAGACCTTTAGAACAGCTTGATTCCTCCTCGCAATGGACTGAGAGGCGGCAAGTGATCAATCGAGTCTTCCGGCCTGGCCGCCTTTGAAGCCGTACGAGTACGAGTACTCGTACCTCAAGTCTCGGAATACTGGTTCCAGGAGCCCGCTCGCTCGCATCTGGCCCTGCCATCCGCTGGGCATGACATGGGCGGGCGTCACCCCACGGCCTGCGTCTCTGCATCCTGTGGAAGAATCGGGCGGGCTCCCATTGGCCCGGGGCAGGCCTCGATGCAGGCGTCCGGTCCTCCTAGCTCCTCGAGATCATGCGATGTGTCCAGGGCCACTGATAGATTGATTGATCCGTTAGATTGCTGTGATGCTTGCGGCCACGATGCAGCGCAGAACATTCCGCATGGATCGCCATCGTCATTCATTTCCACTGCGCGTGGAAGTACCTGCACATTCCAGTACGAGTAAACGAGTCAGTCAAAGCTAGTACTCGTACTACTACTATAGCCGTTCGAGTGCCGCCCCATCGCCTCACCAGTGGGCTGTTCCTGGCGGGGCTCACCTCAGACAGGTAGCAGTACCTGTACCTCTGGTAACAGTGGAACTCGCATTAGGATCCAGGGAGGCAGTCCTCTGAAGTAGCGGTACTCCGTACTCCGTACATACACGTTCCTGAGTTGACTGAGATCGACTCGGACTCGGAGGTGTCCTGATCGACAACTCAGCGTGAGTCCTCTGGCGGGTCTCCATCCTTGCCTCATCGCAGGGCATAGCAAACATCGTCAGTCCATCTGGATCCTCCGCCTCAACACTGGCAGCCTCCTCAATGCCAATGATCCCGGCATCCCAGCATCCCAGCATCCCAGCATCCCAGCATCCCAGCATCCCAGCATCCCCGATCGGAGTAGGTACTATGGGAGTAAGTATGGGAGGGGCCGGCGCATGTACCGGGTACTTGCACTCTCGGTGCCTCGCAACTCGCGACTCCGAATCCCCAACAGAACTAAGAGAAAAAAAAAAATTGGCGAGGCCACCTTGAATGGATCGATCAATGGTAGAAACAGACAGGACAGACACCCACACCAACGTATTGATTGATGCATAGTATCAATCGCCGAGCGGCCGCGAATCATCGTCTCGTTATAGCGTCATTGCCAGGCACCGCTCAATGCGTGCGTGCCTCGCTCATTCGTTGCCTCACCACCGTCCCTGCCCCTCCCATCTCTAGTAGAGGTACTCGTACATGCTCATACAGCCCTCGTATGTACGAGCAATTGTGTGTCTCTGAGTCCCTCTCTTCCGTCAAGTGGGTGGCAGCAGCAGCAGCAGCAGCAGCAGCAGCAGCAGCAGCAGCAAATCCATCATCTATCCATTCCACCATCAGTCTCGAAGACTCCCCAGGTCATTCAAGGGAAGCCCGGAAAAGGTACTGACTCCAGATTCCAACGTCCATCTCCTCCTTCTTTTCCGCCCTCCCTGGCACTCACTGACGCTGCTCAGACTCTCTTCTCTCTTCAATCTCCCCCCCTCCCCTCCTCCTCTCCTCCTCCTCCTCCTCCCCCTCCTCATCTTCTTCCACATCCCACCCACCACTCGCTTCTTGCCTCCTCTCGCAATCGTTCTCTCCCCCCCT
>NIGB01000002.1:2456972-2477241 GCA_003055145.1 Escovopsis weberi | reverse complement strand
CGGGGGGGGGGGGGGAGCGTTGGTGGAGTGAAGCACAACCCTGGGTTGAGGCACCACGCACTGACCTGGCTGAGGTCGCATCGAGCAGTGATGGTGCTTGAATGTCTGCATTCGACGTCCGCTATGGCGGGCCAGCATCTGCCTGGTCCGTCAAAGTGGTATCTGTGACGGCATCATACTCCGTATAGTGTTTGTCCGAGAACATGTTGAGAGCTGGGTGTATGATTTTCAAAGTCGTCAATATTTGTGGGAATGCCCGTACGAGTACTCGTGCGAGACGAGTGTACTCCGTACTCAGAGCAGCGTCCGTACTCGTAACGGTTCAAGCCCCGTGGGCTGAGAGGTGCCCGCCCGGCGGCCTCGATCGATATGCAGCGATATGGGGCCGCACCTCGGCAAGTGTTGCTTCCCTGCTGAGATGTTGGTCAATTAATAACTCCTGGTGCGGGATATTGGACCCACAGCCAATTTCCTGCAACGCCCTGCTGCGTTCGAAAAGCCCACCTGTCCAGTCAACGGGATTCTCCGCACATGCCATCCATCGCCTCGATGGTCCAGCGTCCCGCGTCCTTCAGCCAGCCCCGTCTCGAGGCCGGCCGGCGCGCCATGCCATTGTCAGCGCCCTTGACGCGACGAGAACTTTCCATGGTTCGGCAGACTGAAGGCCGGGGCTCCAATGATGTCCACGATATGAAGTCTGGACGTTGATCTCGACAAATAGAAGGCATTCTGTGCGTTGCACGTGACTAGAATTGATGCCTCTCCTATGTAAGGAAGGACCTGCCTTTGACGTGACTTGCCTTATGGAGTACAGTATGAGAGCTAAACAATAGAGACTCCTCCGTTTAAAACGTTGATCATTCATTCTCTCCATTTCCAAACGCCGCGTTCCGTTTATTACGGTCGTACATACCCACTCATGCGCCTACCCTAGACGTAAACAAAGCCGAGGCCCAGCGACCCCCTGCCGAGTTGAAGACTCATGTTGACCCCCCCTGGATCTCGAGTGCTCCGACCCTCGACCTAGTCAGTCCAGCCCTCGTGCATAGAGTTCTCACATCGCGATGGAGACGCAAGGCTTCTATCTGCGACTAGGCTATTGAAAGCTCAAAAAGAAAAAAAATCAAAAAAAAAAATACAAGAAGAAGAAGCTTTGCGGAGTAAATCACCAGGGCGCCTGACTGCCGGGCGGGGATTCCGAACGGAGCTGAGGCCAAAGACTCCACCCCTACGGAGAACGATGCTGCACAACAAGCATGCATCGTATGTATGTACATACATATGCATCGTCTGCATGTCATGCAACCCGCATGTATGTACGGTATTCCACGCTGGGGAGCATGTGCATTTCATCTTTTGCATACCCCGTACAAGGTTTGTACATGCAAACAGGTTGTGCGCGTCCTTGGCCGAGGACGCGTCTGCCTCTGCCCCTCGGACATTTCAGGAGTCATAGGCCCAACCTCCATGCTCTCCCCCAAAGCAGCCAGGGTTCAGTAGATGCCGAAACCGGGCACACAGCCGAATGGGCAGGCCTCTGGGGGCGAAGTGCTGCCGAAATCCCCTAAAGCGGGCGGAAGACCCGATGGTGCTCCCGCCCCGGTTGGGGGGGGGGTTCATCGTCCATGGCTGGGATACCTGTAGATGTATTCTCCGAGCTCGTCGGTGTTAACAAGATTCGATATCACACGGGGATCTCTCTCCCTTAATTGGAGCGAGTGCGGAGTGGCTCCTTGCGCAGAGCGGCATAGCGTGTGGCAACTGTCTTGGCGTATGGAGAAGAGCAGCAAGTCCCGCGGTTGGAAGTGGGGGAGTGAAAGCCGGGCCGATGATGCTTCGCTGCCCATCCGATCGCTCAAGGGTCTGTAGTAGAAAGGGGTCCTGCGTGCTTGTGCCTCGTTCTCTTCAAGTCTTGAATCTCATCATACAAGACTCAGCATCAATCCGAGTCATAGGATCGATCTCTCGCTTATGGTCGGTGTATGAGTATACTACATGTATGGAAAGGCCTAGCCTGGCCTTCAGGCTCCAGATTGCATGATTGCATCAAACAAAAAATCCATTCTCTTGCGGCTGACCGATATCATTCACCGTTCCTGGACAGATGCGATAATGATTCCCCGTCGTCGTCTCGTCCCTCGACACCAACACCATCGCAAGCCCTACCAAGCTTTTTCCCAACTCATGGGGGAAAAAAAAAGAGAAGAAAACGGACAAAACAGGGCATCAGAGCTCGCTCTAGGAACCCCACCCAAAGTTGCCTCCTCCGTGATTGCTCGACGACCCAAACGTGCTGGCTCCCGTATTATTGAAATTGTACCATCCCTGGTGCTGCTGGCTTGTCTGCTGCCCGTGCCGCTGCCCATGAGAGCCTGTCTGGCTCTGCTGCGCTTGCTGCTGCGACTGCGGCTGCTGTTGCATCTGTGACGAGTACGGGGAGTACCCCTGGCGGTCGGGTTTGGTCGAGCTCTGGCTGGCGCGTGACGAGCCGGTCGCCCTCAAATCAAAGTTCGTCCGCGCGTCGTACGAATGGCTGGCGCTCGTGTCCTGCGCACTGCTCAGTCGCGTGCCGTACCCCGACCCAGCATGGCTGGATGTGCCGTGGGCTGTGCCGTGAGATGAGCTGTGGCCGTGCCGATGGCCGTGGCTCTGGCTCTGGCTCTGGATTTGATGCTGGCTCTGGGTTTGGCTCTGGACCTGGCTCTGGCTGTGGCTCTGAGTGCGGCCTTGACTTTGGGTCCGGGTTTGCGGTTGGGAGAACTGGCTGTAGAGGCGCGAGCTGGAGTGATCCAGCGGAGGAGCCACGGCTGTCACCGTGGTGCTCGGCATCGCGGCCGCTGTGGTCACATGGGAGTTGTGGGTGTTTTGATTGTAGGACGGGTACGTGGACGCGCTTTGTGTGTTCCGCTGGTACGAATATGGTTCGTACGTGATTCGGCCGTTCGATGACATATTGGCCGTGCCTCGCGTGTCCGAATAGCGATCGTAATGGTTGTAAGTTGTCGATGAGTCTGTCTGGTGCATCGACCCATGGCTATTCGCGTGATGGTCCGGCACCGCGGGCGTCTGCAGCGTCTCCGTCATCCTGCTATCGTTGAAGGCTCCCTGCGAGCTGGGGCTGCCCTGCGCGGGCTTCATCCGAGAGCTTTCCGTTATCGGAGAAGCAGCGGCGGTATGCCGGTTGTATGAGGCCATGCTCATCTGCTGCTGTTGCTGTTGCTGCTGCTGCTGCTGCTGCTGCTGCTGGATGCCGCCGACCGATGTCTGCTGCGAGCTGTCGATTGGATTTTGCGAAAGCGCTGCCTGCGAAAGCGCCGCCGCCCGCCATCCGCCTTGACGCTCTCTCGTCGAACCGTTGCCCATCCCGTACCCGTCCCCAGAAGTCTGATTCGGCATCGAGGGCGTCATCACGCTCGCTGTGGCCGCCTGGGTGACGAGATTCGACATCGTCTGCCAATCAGATGTCGTGGCCGCGTGTGGTATCAATGGGCTTTGGTGGATGTTGCGCTGTGCGTGACCGCCGGCCCCGTCTGGCAGGGGCTGCCTCCGCTTCTCGATGACTGCCGTCGGCCCCGAGGATGTCGTCTCCGCCCCGTGATGCTCCTGCATGTCCGTGGCGGGCACGTGTGATGGGTAGTACATTCGCCCCTGAGGGAGCATCAATCCAGAAGCCGGCTCGTGAATCGTTTCAGACTGTTGATTTGTATTAGTCGGGACGGACATATTCGCTGTCGACTGATAATAATGATTCTCCGTGTCACTGTTCCCCCAGTCGGCCGTACCCATATCGGTTGTGAGCATATCCGCAACGGGCATCTGAGGCTGAACGGAGCTGTCAGGCCCTTCGGAGTATTCATCATCAACCTGCGGCGCAGGGCTCTCTTCTTCTGCTTGTTGTGCGTCCATCATCGTCTCGTCGACGTTGTCTGCCTCCAGGTCTTCGGGCGCGACCGTAACGGCCGATTTCGGTTTCTTGGGCTTTAGCGGCGGATATTCGCAGATCAAGCCGGCAGTCAGGCATTCCATGCATTCTGGCAGTTCGTGAGGGCACTTCAATTTTGTTAGCGGCATTCCTGGATAATGAATAGAACTTCCCAAGGTTCTCACGACGTCAGATACAGACACGCGACGTAAAAGGGTCCTACCTTGAGTTTGCTTTGCTTGCACGGGATGCACGCAGCTCGTGACTTCTTGCCCCGCCGTTTTCTGAACCCGGAGCTCTCGGGGTCTGCGGCGGCGTTTGCCGCTTCATCCTCATCCCCATCCTCCCCAGTGCCTCCCCGGCCACTACCTCTGGTCTGCAGTGCCAGCTCCCCTGTCGTGACGGGGCCAGTGGGTGTCGCCTGGACACTGCTTGCCTCATTCTGCGCAGTGGAAGCATGAGGGCCGGACGCGGCCGAGCCCTCTCGGTTCCCGGGGTGTACGATGCGAAGACGTTCTGCGCCGTACTTGACCAGCATATTCAGGGACTCCTTCTGGAGGTCCGGTGATTGGTTCGCGAATATGTTGAACTGCTCCGGTGATAGAGACTCCGGATCCACGCCAGCTTCTCTCAGAATCACGGCTGCGACATTTCGTCGTCGTGCAGCCTCCTCGGGTGACACGTTCACCAGGGACAGCGTTCCACCGGGGCCGGCCTGTGCTTGGCTGGCTGAATTTGTCGCTGAAGCCGCATTTGCGGCCGTCATGTAGTCTTGAGTTGTTGTCTGCGAATGGCCCGCTGCCGAGTGGGCCCCGCCGCCATCTGACTGGCCCAGCCCACCATCGCCCGTCTTTCTCTTCTTTTTCTTGGAGGGCGTCTTTGGCGTCTTTGGCTCCTTGGGCGCCTTGGGCTCCTTCGGCGGCTTGTCTGACTTTCGCTTCTTCTTCTCCGAAGGCGGTCGTTTGGGCGTCTTTCGCTTCTCGGCGACGGGTGAGGGGTCCCTTGGAGGCGGCGTTGGCGGCGGTGGTGGTGCGAAGAATGCCGCTAGCTCGGCGACGGTCTTATGCAGCGGGGTGTGGTCGTACTTGATGGATATCGTCCGACTGCCCCGCGAGAAAGAAATCGTGACCGATCCTCGACAATCAAACGCTGGTCGGCCTTTTTTTTTTTCAAGTCAGACCACATGTTGATTCAATTGTGTTTGAGAAGAAGAAAAGTGAAGAGCAAGAACAAGAAGAAGAGAAATCGGAGCGGAAGAGCACCCACCCGTGAGCTGAGGATCCGGTTCGCTCTGGGTGCAGTCCGCAACAAGCGTCTTGACCTGACTCTTGTTCTGCCGATACCAGTGATTGACCGAACCCTTGCAGATGTAGACAAACTTCCAGCCCTCGGTCCCGCGGGAGAGTCCCTTGACGGTCCATTCGCTCCCATCCAACGCGCCCAGCCCGTTGATGATGGCCTTTGCGACAGAGCGCTGCAGCACCGGGTTGTCGGCGGGCTGGTTCGTCAGGGCGTCGCTTGCCGTGACGGCGCGGAAGACGCCCTCTGCCTGCTCGTTGGCCGCGCTGAGTGCCGCCAGCCCCCCGAGTAGAGGGTCGATGTTGCCGAGCCCGTCGAGGCCCTCGTTCTCATTCTCGAGCATCAGCTGGGCTGAGCCCGCCAGCTCCAGCGTCGTCGCAACATGCTCGGCTCTCGTCGGCGTGATCTTGGCGCTGAAGATGTCTCGCAGTCGCGACTGGGCCTCCTCCAGGGAGGCACAAGACCGTTCGCTCGCTGGGCTGGGGAGAGAGTCGCGGAAGTTGAAGCTCGCCAAAAAATCCGCCATGAGAGTCCGGGCTTAATGATGACCACAACCCTCAGTCAAAGAATTTAGCGGCAGCGCTTCGGCGACACGAGTGGCCAAGTTGCTTGCGTGCGTATTCTGAGCCGTCACGGTGGATGCAAAGAGGCGAGACGCGGGTGCGAGACGGCATGGACGGAGACCATTGACTGGGCTTCCACAGGTGGAATTTCAGGTGTGAAAGGGCTGCGTCCAAGATGGTTCATTGGAATCATCGCCAATAGGTGGGGGTGCGAATACAGTGGGAGGGGGCGTGCTTTGAATCACGCGTCTCGGCCAATTGGCGCCACTCGAAATCGAATCTGACGCGTACGTAAGCCATCTGCTGACTCAGCAATCCGGTGATGGCATCACTGCATCGTCTCTGACTTGAATCTTCAGTTGTCCCAATTCCTCTGGATGGCCAGTGGTAGATGGGGGGATCCTATGATTCTTTAGGTGTGCTTCGTGGTAAGTGGGCAGAAATTTCAGAGTTTGTTTCCTGAAAAGAAAAAAAAAAAAGAAAGAAAAAAGGCCCAGAAAAAAAGAACCAAATTCATGCCTGCACAACACGACCAAACCCCCTTTGCTGGGCCTTCCAGCTCACCTCTTGCGCTCGACGAGCTGCTCTATCCTCTCAATCAGCTCCGGCTTCCTCCCGAGCGTACTCTGGCCTTGAGCCTTCAAGACTTCTTTCAGCTGTGACACAGTCATCGCATTGATGCCGCCACTCCTCACAGCAAGAGATAGCTGCGACTTCGACATGGACGAAACCATTTCGGATGCCGCTTGCCGCCTGTGCTTCACAGGACGCTCGGAGGTCTCCTCGTCCGATTCTCTCTTCAGCTTCCGGCTCCGGGATGCTTCCGCTCCGTCTTCTTTCAACCTGTCAGCCCAGTCCTCGATGAAGCCTCCAGCGCGCTTGCCTATGGCCTTGACCCTGGGCTGGGTCAAATCCTCTGCCTCCTCGGGATACTCATCCTCCAGCGCAATTGCCTGCAAAATCTTGTAGTGCCACTGGAGGGATGGGTTCGGGTATTTCTTCGGGTCGTATCTCCCCTTGGGAAGCTTCAGCTGCTTGACGATGTCGCCCATGTGGCTCTTGAGCTGGTCGGAGCATTGCTTCTGATCGCCCGAGTTGTGCTTCACATCGCGAATGTCATCAGCCATCGGAAGGGGGTAAACCCAAAGTCCCGCGGGCAGAGCGTGTGCTTCATCAGACTCGGCCTCCTCGGGCGCCTTGGCCCCCGAGGGTATGATGGCTGCGAGCGTGGGGTTGGCATTAGACCGCAGCAAGCACCAGGCGATGCCAATCTTGCGGCTGTCGAGGAGCTTCTTCCACAGAGCCGAAAACACCCGCGAGGATCCAATGTAGTCGTCCTCGTTGGGGTGAATGAAAGTGGACTTCCTCACGCCAGCGAATTTGGAAAGAGTATCCCGAGGCTTGAAACCGATGATGCGGATGATGGGCGGGCCGAAATCCCCGAGCTGCTTGTGCTCCTCTGGCGTGAAGTACACGTACTCGCCGCCAAACTTGTACGCCTTCTTGACCTCATGATTCTCCACCGTTCGGGCGCTGTCGTCCGCTATTCGTGTTGTCTCGCTCGCGGCGATCTGTGCCTTTTCGCCGTCGAGCCAGACGTAGCAGGACCTCTCGGGCGTTTGCCGGTGGACCACATTGTACCCCTTGACGGATATTCTCAGTCCGGGAGCGATCTCAAACGGGATGTTGAACAGCGATCGTTTCGGGATCTGTTTGGAGTTGATGTTCGAGGTGAGAGATTTCAAAAGCGTCAGGCCATGTCCAGACTTGGAAGTGCGCAGTTCTATGCCGTTGCCTCCAGAACTAGGGTCGCGGTAGACGATATCCTTTTGAAGATCAGCACCGCACTGGCCGTTGTATTATTCCCCCAAGACTCACATCATAGAACTTGCCGACATCGAAGCTTGATTCTCCAGTCGTGATAGGGAAGAGATCAATGGTGATGCCAAGGTCGTACAGGTCCTTCGCTCTCACCGCGGCGGCAGATCTGGCCGCCTTGTCAGACCCATGAGGATCATCATTGTCTGTGACAAGGAACAGGCGGCGACTCCCAAAATTGGCCGCCTTCGTCGTGAAGATCTGGTTCGCGCAGAAAAGCATGTTGGCCATCGACAAAGACTCCGTGGTGGCTGCGGTCAGGATCCCCTCTTCGTCCTCGCCCTCCTCGGCCAACTCCCTCAGCGCCTTGACGTCCTCGGCCGCGGGAATATCGAGGTCAGTCAAGAGATAGCAATTTGGGTATCCCGAGCCTCCCCGCCCGTCAGCGTCATCTCTGAATTTGGCCTTCTCGGTGCCGTAGAGGAGGATTCCCATCATGTCCCTGGGGTTGGATATGATGCGCTGCTGCATCAGATGGTATGCACATTTCAACGCCGCGCGCAGGGGAGAATCGAGGTCTGCCTTCTTCTCGTCCGAGAAGGGCGGGGCTCTCAGCATCGACTCGCTGACTTCAATCGCCATTAGGATCGCATCCTTCTGGGCTTTGAAGTTCTGCACAAGCATTAGACGATCGACGAGCTGTAAGCGCGTAGTTGGCGGTACTGACAGTCTCGTCGACTTCCTGCTCATCCTCCTCCGCCTCACGATTCCAGTCGTCGCCGGGATTCGCCATAGTTGAAAGCCTCTTCAACAAACTCAACTTTCAAGACAAGGGATGCCTCATGCCAAACTATGCAATGAAACTTGATGTTGAGGTGCCACGCACAAGGCCAGGCGACCGCGACGGGGAACAGGCAGCATCGCGATGGAGCGCGCAATCACGTGATAGAGAGAGTGGCGGTCGATGATAGCGCCCTGCTATATGCAATACTACGGGGTCTTTCGGCAAGCTCGGGAAATATTGCCCTAAAGGGGTCATCTTAACAGAGCTGGAGCCTTGGAAGTGGAGACGGGAATGCGTTATGCACGTCAATCTTTAGTGCACGCTGAGCCACTACGAGCTGTACGGAGGGGTTACATCATGGCTCTCGCAGCGGACAGGCAAAACCCGGTATCCCGTGGGTACAGGCTTACAGTATCGGGGTCTCGAGCGGCGGGACAGAGACGAGTGCTCGTCCAGGTTGCCACGATACAACTTGATGCTTCAGAAAGATGGCATTGAGACTCTCAACCCAACAATCAGTGCTGCAGGGCATCTCCAGAGGACCGGCACCAAGGCTGGTCCTCCCGCAAGTCGCCAAGCATGCCAGACGCCTAGCAATTCCCGCCCACCCCGTCACCCAGGATGCGACAGGATCCAAGGGCCCGACGGCCATGGTCTTCCTCAACATGGGAGGACCGTCGACGACAAGCGAAGTCGGCGATTTTCTGAGCAGACTGTTTGTAAGTTGCACTTGAGTTCCATTCCGAGGGCGGGGGTTCCCCACGGCTCTCGAGAGCTCGCGGCGCTGACATTGAATTTGCCACGCAGGCCGACGGAGACCTCATCCCTCTCGGACGACTCCAGTCCTATATCGGGCCGCTGATCTCGGCGAGGCGGACACCCAAGATCCAGAAGCAGTACGATGCCATCGGCGGCGGGTCCCCGATCCGCAAGTGGTCCGAGTACCAGAGCGCCGAGATGTGCAAGATCCTCGACAAGATCAGCCCCGAGACGGCCCCGCATAAGCCGTACGTCGCCTTCCGATACGCGAACCCCCTGACGGAGGAGATGTACACCAAGCTGCTCGCGGACGGCTTCGGCAACGGCAGGGGCGGCCGGGCGGTCGCGTTCTCCCAGTACCCGCAGTACTCGTGCTCGACGACGGGGAGCAGCCTGAACGAGCTGTGGAAGTGGCGCAACAGGCTGGAGGGGAAGAAGGCCACGGAGACCGGGGACGGCACGATCGCGTGGAGCGTCATCGACCGGTGGCCGACGCACCCGGGGCTCGTGGAATCGTTCGCCCAGCTGATAGAGGCCAAGCTGGCCGAGTATCCGGAGGAGCGGCGGAAGAACGTGGTCCTCCTGTTCTCGGCGCACAGCTTGCCCATGTCCGTGGTCAATCGAGGTATGTTTTCCGGTCGAACATCCGTCCCGCAACCTCTCATTTGGGTGATGTTATTTTTGTCGGCTGATCACGGCAAACAGGCGACCCGTATCCCGCCGAAGTCGCGGCGACGGTCCACGCGGTGATGCAGCGGCTCGGGTTCTCGAACCAGTACAGGCTCTGCTGGCAGTCGCAGGTCGGCCCCAAGGCGTGGCTCGGGCCGCAGACGTCCCACACGGTGGAGAACTACGTCGCCAAGGGCCAGAAGGACCTCGTGCTGATCCCGATCGCCTTCACGTCGGACCACATCGAGACGCTGTACGAGCTGGACCACGAGGTCATCGGGGAGAGCGGGCACGCGGACACGATCAAGCGAGTCGACAGCCTCAACGGGTATCCGGTCTTTATCCAGGCGCTGGCGGACCTGGCCAAGTCGCATCTCGCCGCGGGGCAAGCGTGTTCGCGGCAGCTCGGGCTCCGGTGTCCGGCCTGCAAGAGCGAGAGGTGTGCCGAGTCCAAGAAGTTCTTTGCCAGCCAGCAGGCAGCCTTGTGATCTCGGACGGATGGGATATGGAGTTCGGCGGGGAGAAAGTGTAAATCGGAGCGATTGCCGAAGAATCGAGATCCATTTCGCGCCGGTGAACTGGAAGTGGCTGCTTCCTGATGGTGATCCCACGCGACCAGCGCCTCCCTGAACATAGGCGTCGAGATTGCACGAGATTTGACCGCTATAGGGTAGGACTCTGAAAGACGCATACATACATACAGTAGCGGGAAAATACCCTCTAGTATATGCATTTCCTAGCAGGGAAATCCTTTCCTATAGGGTAGAAGCCTTACAAAAGATGTGAAATCATTACAGCTCGCGAAATCATTATAGAAAAAGAGCTCTAGCCAATCAGAGGCCGCGATGCAAGGCCACGATAACCTCTTGTATATATATTTAATTAGTAAGAACCCTCGTAAAGAGATAGTCCATAGCAAATGCCGCAACGGTATATTCCATAGATCAATTCAATCAAATCAAATTCGTAGAGCTTTATATTCGAGTCCCTGTGTATGCAAAATAAAGGCGCCTTTTGTGATTAAAATACGTGCGCGATTGATCCTGTAATTGATCCTGTAATTGATCCCGCGATTGATTTTTTTTCCGCAATTACAGGCGCTATTACAGGCTGTAGCGGGTGCCGCAGCGGGTGCCGCAGCGGGTGCTGTAGCGAGTGCTGTAGTGCTGTAGTGCTGTAGCAGGCTGTAGCGGGCTATGGCTGTGCTGTGGCTGTGCTGTGGCTGTGCTGTGGCTGTGCTATGGCGTAAATCACGGCTTCTGATTGGCTGAATTAGCCGAATGCATTTCAGATATCTAAAAGCATTTGATATCCTGAAATCATTACAGCCTATAAATGCGTGAGCTCAGATAAAATGATTTGAACCTCGTGTATTTTCCCGGTACTGTATCAATATCAATGTATGTATGCGTGCGTGCTGCATGCTGGTGGATGATTGAAATCTAGAGGCACATGTCTCGCAGGAATCAACAATTCCTCGGCTCGCTGGATGAATGGGGCGCAGAGGCGCAGAGAGCAGTAATCCGTATTCCGTATCTGTAAAAGCAAGCTGGAACTCTGAGCGAGACGTCTGGCGGAAAACAAGAAACAAAACAAAAAAGCTACGGACCCCCCCAAAGGAGAGTCAGGAGGGGGCTCGCTCTGGGATGAGAAGCCTCCTGACTCCGTATTGGCAGACCAATAGGGGTAAACGTCTGCCACACCTCCACGTAGCCGAAAGTCTGAAGCAAAAAGGGCCTGACAGGCGTTTCTGTGGGGGAGCGGCTCCGACGACAGCTCGAGTCCCTGAAACTCCTTTTAAATTACGGAGTACGTGTAATTGGCCTTCATTTGGAGCGGCATCGTGGAGCCACGAGGGCGTACATGTACTTGCATGCGTGCAGAGGACACCACGTCACGGCCCGTACAGGTACACCCCGATTCGGAGTAGCAGTCCGCCAGGCCGCAGACCGCAAGAGACGATTCGAATTTGTTTTTTTCCCTTTTACTCGGATGAGGTGATGCTCTTCTTGTTCATACTTGGCGAAATGTGTAGATAGCAGAGGTACTCGTACAACTACTTTGAAGTGCTTAGTACTAAGTACGAGTAGTACTTAGTAACTACTAGTAGTGCCCGTGGTGAGGAATGCACGGAGTGCCCTCCTTGATGAGACATGATGGATAGAAGCGTTATAATGACGACCTCCTATTTGACGGCCGCTGTACCAAGGTTTCGGGTACCTGGATGAATCAGCGCGAATGGCGCCTCTCTGCCTCTGCCGATGCCTGGATGAGATTAGTCCAGGAGGGCTGAATTCCGTCATCGAGGAGGCATCTACGAGTTCTCCGTGAAGCGTGTTGAGTACTCGTACAGTCGAGCCCTGGGCAGAGATCAAAACCATGAGTCCTCCAGTGCTGGCCGCAGGAAGGGCACATGTATACGGTATTGATCGCTCTCCGCGTCTCGGGGGGCCGGCCCTGGGTTTGGATTCTCCTTTATACCTTGGGACTGCTCGATGGATTGATTGATGCATACCGGCACAGTACTACTTGTCCGTACTGATCCCGGGAACATCCCCCCTTCCCCATCCCCATCCCCATCCCCATCCCCATCCCCTTCCCCATGCCCCATACGGAGTACTGTATGTACCCATCCCCATCGACGACGGCAGGGTGACGACGGGATCCAAGCCTGCAGTAGAGCAACGCCGCGGGCCTGGACGCGTTGGAGCCAAGCCGGATCCGTGCGACGCCACAGGGACAGAGCAGGATGCCTGTGGCTTGGGCAGCGGGACCTTTCCAAAATGGCCAATCAGCAGCCGCCATCTCCCCCGTCTGCGCCTCAAATGCGCCTTGCCGGATCCACTTCGGAACGTACTCCGTACTCTCCGGCACGGGCGCGCGGGCAAGAGCAGTACAAGCGTGGGTACATGTACATCTGATCCGAACCTGTCCAGAGCACTTGAAGGTGTGCGGTAGCCCCTGGCGCGCTAGACCGCATCGGGCATGGCGCAAGGTGCGCCCCCTATTTCGCAGTGCGACTCCAGCGCTAGCAGCCGGGCCCTCAGCACTGTCCAGGGGCGCCGCCAGCGCGCTGAGCGTGCACTGACTTCCCCCGGTGCCCTTGATTTCTTAGCTCGCGGCCGATCCATCACCCAATCGAATTGACCCGTTGATTGATTGATCCATCCAGATTGATTGATCCAACCCGGCTTGATCTCGCTCGCTCGCTCGCTCGCCGCTGCTCCAGTGCTTTATGCTGCGCTCCTGCGCTCCTGCGAACCGACCCAGCCAACCCCCAAAGGCCAGGCCTCCTCCACTGAGTGTGCACTTCCACAAATTCCTCCTCCCCGTCACCGCGGCCAAACCGCTCCGTCTTCCTCCAAACTCTCGCAACTGGCCTCTTCTTTTCTTCCTCCCTCCCGTCTTCTTCTTCTTCGTCGCCGTCGCCGTCGTCGTCCCGCATCATTGCTACTTCCTTTCCGCGGCCTCTCAAGTGCCTCATAATATTTTTTTCTTCTCTTCCTTCGACCATTTGACCACCTTTCAGAGAGCAGGGTCAATCATTCCTTCGACGGCCCCCCCCTCCCCTTATTGTTACGCGTCTGTCTCCCGGAGTCTATCTGATCTACCACAGTAGATCCTGACCTTTTGTTGTTCCTCTGGTGAGTTGCGGCCGACTCGACACGCTCCCGGATTGCGAGAAGTTGCCATCCATCAATTCCTCCATTGCCGTGGATTCCTGAATCCTCGTTCGCCGCGGTTTCGAGATCCGTCCCCTTCGTCTGATTGCCTCACAATCGCGACATCACGCCTCCACCGATCTTGATTCTACCCCCCTCTCCTCTGTCTCTCTCTCTCTCTCTCCCTCTCTCCCTGAGCGCTGGCGGCCAACTCTTCCCCGAGCGCAATCACAGCTGCACCGCGTTGTGCGCGCTCAAGGGCCAAACCACCCCTTGCCCCCCCCCCCCCTCTCCTCTCCTTCCCCTTGCTTCCTTCCCCTGGAGCCTCTCCTTCCTCCTGCTCCTGCTCCTGCTCCTGCTCTTCTTCACCAAGGAACGTCTCATGGCTGACCTGGACCTTCCTTCCACAGACAACTCGCGCCTTCCTACGACTCTTTGCAGCAACGCCCTGTGATTCACTCCTTCCTTCCCTCGACTCCTCCTATCAACATTCATAATGGGTAAGATGGCTCTTTCTGTCATATCGGTGACATCTATGCATTTCGTGAGAAGGAAGGATCCGGACGTTTCCTGGGCAATGACAATCCCCCACGACCACATGGAGATCGAGAACGATGGGATTCGCAAAGATTGATCTGTCAACACATGGCCCTCCCACCGCCATCTCCTGACGCCCTCATTGCCGACATTCGTTTCTCGCCATCTACCGGTTTTTTTTTTTGGGTTCTGCTCCCTGCCTACGTCGTCAAAAACACTCTCGCGTCTCGAGAACCAGCCGCCCACCCTCCCCCTCTCCCAGCTTCGATCCTCTTGTAGCCTGTTGCAGCCATGCTGGTCCCAAGGCTACGAGCGCGCAGTATGCACATCGAAAGGGGCGGCAGGGGGCTGTCCGATGGATCCTGTGGTCGGGACAAGTCGCACCCTCAGACAGCCAAGAGACTGAGCAGTCTCACAACGGGACAGGGCTGTGCCGGCCAGCCAACGCCTGCGACATCGTGCCCCACGGCGGTGCAATGCTATCGTAGCATGGCCCACGTGGACGACCCCCCCAAGTTGTCCCTCGGGAACAACCCTATCGTTCTCGAGGAGCTGTGGGGCGGCCCATTGAAACGAGGCGATGGTTGCGAGTCGGAGGAGGACGTCCTGTCTACGCTCTGCACCGGCGCCAATACACCCTCGACTCGGAAATCCTCTGGTGCATTGAGCTCTCCCAATGAAACCATAATAAAAGAAGAAAAAACATAATTATCTTGCCTGCAATCTTCCTACGAAATGTCTTGCGTGCTGACAATGTCTCTTCCAGCTTCAAACGGCGGCGACTCATCTCCGATGATGAGCAGCACCTCGACTCCTCCCACTGGCAAGCCTCTGATGGATGTCGTTCAAACCGCTCTTTCTGACTCGGCCCCAACAGCGCCTCCTCCTGTTGCTCCCGCCGAGAACCGTAACATCATCCGACGAAAGCTGACTGGCTACGTTGGGTTTGCCAACTTGCCCAACCAGTGGCACCGTAAGAGCGTGCGCAAGGGCTTCAACTTCAATGTCATGGTTGTCGGTAAGTGACTATCGCCCCTCAGCTGGCCTCTATTACTACCTTCGTGCATTGGAAACGTTATACTCATGCGAGCCCGCCCTCAGGTGAATCTGGCCTTGGAAAGTCCACGCTTGTCAACACGCTCTTCAACACCTCCCTGTACCCCCCTAGGGAGCGCAAGGGCCCCAGCTTGGACATCATCCCCAAGACCGTGACCATCCAGTCCATCAGCGCCGACATTGAGGAGGCTGGCGTTCGCCTGCGACTGACCGTCGTCGACACCCCTGGTTTCGGCGACTTCGTTAACAACGATGAGTCATGGCGGCCAATCACCGACAACATCGAACAGCGATTTGATGCTTACCTTGACGCCGAGAACAAGGTGAACCGCATGAACATTGTTGACAACAGAATTCACGCTTGTGTATTCTTCATCCACCCCACCGGCCACTCCCTCAAGCCTTTGGATATCGAGGTCATGCGACGACTCCACACCAAGGTCAACCTTATCCCCGTCATTGCTAAGTCTGACACCCTCACCGACGAGGAGATCACAAACTTCAAGTTCAGGGTAAGCCCACCGCCTCCTTCTATTGATTGTTATCATTATTACCCCTGGCCATCTTTTCCGGATGCTGACTGGGCAAACAACAGATTTTGGCAGACATCAAGTACCACGGCATCCAGATCTTCGAGGGCCCTCGATATGAGCTCGACGACGAGGAGACAATTGCCGAGAACGCTGAGATAATGTCCAAAGTTCCGTTCGCCGTTGTCGGTGCCACCAACGAGATCAAGACCGCCGATGGCCGCAAGGTCCGTGGCCGCGAGTACCCCTGGGGTATCATCGAGGTCGACAACGAGGAGCACTGTGACTTCGTCAAGCTGCGTCAGATGCTCATCCGAACCCACATGGAGGAGCTCAAGGAGCACACCAACAACATCCTCTACGAGAACTACCGTACCGACAAGCTGCTCGCTATGGGTGTCTCGCAAGACCCCAGCGTCTTCAAGGAGGTCAACCCTGCCGTCAAGCAGGAAGAGGAGCGTGCCCTTCACGAGCAGAAGCTCGCCAAGATGGAGGCAGAGATGAAGATGGTCTTCCAGCAGAAGGTGGCCGAGAAGGAGAGCAAGCTTAAGCAGTCCGAGGAGGAGCTCTACGCCCGCCACCGAGAAATGAAGGAGCAGCTGGAGCGCCAACGCCAAGAACTCGAAGACAAGAAGCAGCGCATCGAGAGCGGGCGACCGCTGGAGAAAGAGGGCAAGCGGAAGGGCTTTTCTCTCCGATAAACGCCCCCTCACCCCCTCGAAAGATTGGCGGCTGGCTCCTTTGCACGATCAATGTCTGCGTACCAATGAATGTCCATACAGTACCCGCTCGACGCCTCTCATTCCCTTCGATTCTTGTCCTTTCGTTGCCTCTTCTCGTCAATTCTTTATTTAATTATAAATCCTCACCTAATCAGCTGTCAAGAAAAAGTTTGCCTTGGAGATCAAGAGGACAAGCCGCAAATCCTTACGAAGAATGGTCGTGCATGGCGGGGAAGTGCAGTTTATGAAGACGGAAAACATAATAGCCGACCACGGCCGTCAAGGCGGAGGGGGAGGGGAGGGGGAATCGGCGGGAGGGAAGAGACAAAGCTCGGGAGTATCGCTGGATCTTCCCGTTGCGTCCGAGTTGTCTTTGAAGCCCCTTCTGATCGAGTCGCGAGCTCGGTCTCGGATGGTTGCCGGCCCCTGTGGAAGTCGGTAGATTAGGGCCCTCGCCGCGGGAGAGGTGCTCCCTGCTAGGAGGTGTATTGTTGTTGTGTCGTCGTCATAGAGAAGTTTTATATCCCACACGAAACACTTATTCACGGTTTTCTTGAAGTCTCTCGGGCATGTCGGCAAGGTGTTTTCACCACGTGCCTCTTCTTCCCTCCTTTGATACACTTCTCTCTTTTCCTTTTTTTTTCCTTCGTTTTTTTTCTTTTCAACTTCAAGTCTTGGTATCCTCAAACTTGTTTCAATGGATCCAAGATCGACAGGAATATATGGCAAAATGGGATTGGGGGTGTTTGCGGGATGACTGAGACTCAAGGATACCCCCTCCTCACTTGTCTCTCCTTGATTTGTCGGCTGGGACGGGGCACTCGCTACCTCGTAGTACTCGGGGGATGATCGGTTTGATTGTGTCTGATGTTATCATGGAGTTCCTTCGTATCATAGATTTCTGTTCCCTCAGGTAATTCAAGTTTACACCACAATGGCCTATCATTGACTTGGATTCCAAGATCAGCGCCACTCGCGAAAGCATTGATCCTCGAGGGAGAGGAGAGGTCTATGATTCCAAGCTATGCCGAGATCCGTATGAAGAGATCTAGCGTGTATCAATATGTACGAGGTATGGTGGAGAGCCATCTTGGTCTCTGAGATGCGGTCCCCCCCGAGAAACAGGGCGTTGATAATTCGAGCCCAAACGACAAAATGAAGCAGAGTAAACCCCCAATGATGATGCGCAACTAAGACACCGGCAATTCCCAACAAGCCGATCCAGCCCTGGCTCGCTTGCCGCTGTCTATTGTTTTTTTTCTTCGGCCACTTTCATCCCCGCCCCGTTCTCCTTTCTTTCTTTCTTTCTTTCTTTCTTTCTTGCTCCACCCAAATCATTGACTTACTCTGGCTGGCGACTTGTCTCCGAGACGATGGATAGATGGACTCTACCTCCGCTTCGCGTTCCGCAGCAAGAACGCCCCGACGACGCCGGCCGCGAGCCCGACGCCGCTGAGGATGGCGACGCCGAGCATGCCCTCCTTGGCGACCTTATCGTCGATGAGGTGCCGGAGGTCGGCGGCCTGGAGGTTGGCGGGCTCCTTGTCGAGGAGGAGCTCGTTGTAGCGGCGGGCCTCGCCGTAGTTGCCGAGCTTGTAGTTGCCGAGGGCGAGGTAGTAGAGGCACTCGCGGCGGCGCTCGGGGCTGACGCGGAAGATTTCGGAGAGGAGGCGGACGCCGAGCTGCTGGTCGTGGCGGTTGTTTGACTTGACGAGGCCCTGGAAGAAGGGGGGGGGGGTGTGTGTGTCAGTACCAGCGTCGTTCCGTTGCCTCTGTTTCTCTTTTGCTTCTTTGCGCGACGAACCCATGCGTAGTTGAACTTGGTCTGGATGCCGACCATCTCGCCCTCCTTCTCGTACTGGGCGCGCAGGACGTTGAGCTCGGAGGGGTTCAGCGGGCTGTGTCATCGTCAGCGGCGGCGGAGACGAAGGGATGGGGGTGGGGGAGGGTAGCATTGTCGGCGCATGGTTTGGCGGAGAGGGGGGGGGGGGGGGGGGGGGGGGGGGGGGGGGGGGGGGGGGGGGCACGAACGTTTCCGCATCGAGGGCGTCTGTGGAGGGAGCGCGAACGGCGTCAGCGATGAGCCTGTACTGTAGCCTGCATGAGGAGCGCGAGGATCGATGGAGCGCTTACAAGGGAGTTCGGCGACCATGATGGCGGGTGTTGGACGGGCTGTGTGGTGCGTCGCGATGGCTGGCTTCGTATGGGAGGCGTCGTAAGAGATGGTATATAGACCGACGGGATCCGGATTTCTGTGAGCCAAATAGAGGGACAAGGGGATTGGCTGAAGGCGGCTGAATGAAGCTCGGTTCGAGGGATGGCAGTTTTGAGGTTGTTGTGCGGGAGGAGGAAGAGCTTGGTCTCGTGATGGCTGGAGGCTGAGCCGGGGGTTGGATGGGCCGGCCTTGGCTGCGGATGCGAAGGCTGCGAGCGCGACTGGCTGTCGATCTGGACTCTGGGATCGAGGGGTGCTCTGACTCTGGGTCTGTCACCAATCTGGAGATCTACAGGTACGGATCAATGCATCTGGTGGTGGTGATAGTGATGACGACGATGATGATGATGAAGCTGGCGGGCGACTCATCAATTGCTTGCGGGCTGATTGTGGCTGGTGGGGAAGGCGAGGCGTCGGGCGTGGCTGGTGGGCTTGCGCCACGGCAGCACTGGTCTTGTTTACATGGACGAGTACGGAGAGGTACTGACGTGTCAATCCATCAAGACGGCGGGATTGGAGGCAAGAGACTGTCAGCTTGATTTTCAATTCTCCTTGAGGCTCATTTAGTACGGAGTAGTCTTTGCCGGGTTATTTCGAGACGTCCACTGCTGCGTCTCATGCCTGTGGAATCGCAACGGGTGAAGGGGCGTGTGTCTTGAGGCTTCAACGGGCGTGTCCGTAGCGGATGGAGCTGCCCGCCCCGCTTTTCCGCGATGCTCATGTTGTCAATCGTTCCTTCCGTCCGTCGCTGTGGAGACGGAGCTTCATGATGCGACGTGAAGACGCAAGACGTGAAGATTCATTAATTCATCCTTGACAACATCCAATTGCTCCACGAACAAGAACCTGAAGTCGCCAATCGCTTGGAACAGACGCAGACGAGGACGAAGGAGACCAGGGCACAGTCGGCCTTCCCATTCGCAACCATGTTGCTCGCAGAGGATCCCGCCACGGTAAGTCTTCATAAGTCTCTACCAGCCACTCCATCAGCCTGTCCGGCAGAGCCAGACAATGGAGAAACATGGACAGAAGTTGGAGAAGAAGCAAGAGGCTGACAAAAGACGTCGCAGCTCATCAGCCACACAATCAACAACTTCAACATCCAGCCCGACAAGCTCGCCGTCGCCCGCGTCACAGAGTCCCTCTCGACCCTCCAGCAGGCGCGCGAGCTGCACGTCCGCGCCGCCGAGTCCAACCTCAAGAAGCTCGCCCGCCAGCTCAACACGGTCAACGCCCAGCACTCGGAGCTCGCCGCCTCGCACTCCTCGAGCGACCACGCCAGCTCCATCGCCCGCCTCGACACAGACAAGTTCCGCACCGCAAAGGCCGCCTCCGACGCCGAGATGGAGGCCGAGCGGCTCGCCCAGCAGGCCACCGACCTGGCCGCGCGCCTGCAGGAGCTCGAGCTGCAGGGCGTCGAGGGCAGCGAGGAGGGCCGCAGGCGCGATCCCGTCGACGACGAGGTGCTGCTGCGCCTCAAGGTCTACAGGAGCCTCGGCATCGACATCGAGCGCGACGACAAGGACGGCGAGTGGGCGCGCGCGGTCGTGAGGAACGACAGGAAGGGCGACGTCCACGTGGTCAACATGGACAAGAAGTTCTCGCGCTTCTTCTACGCCAATTACTTCTGGGGGACCCTTTGATGCTGCAGAAGCCCGCTTTTCCACCTTCCAGTTTTTTTTCTCTCTTTTTTTCTTCTTGATTTCCTCCCCCCCCCCATTCTCTTTTTCTCC
>NIGB01000002.1:2418003-2438857 GCA_003055145.1 Escovopsis weberi | reverse complement strand
GGGGGGTTTGGGGGTGGGGGGGGTGGGGGGGGGGGGGGGGGGGGGGGGGGGGGGGTGGGGGCAAGTTTTCCAACCTACATACTTGAATTCGTTGATACGAGTACTTGTGTTCGTATGTACGAGTTCGAGTGACTTGACGACGACCTGGGCTTTTGATCACGATGGGAGGCCCATCTGGATGCTCGAAGATGTATGTAGTCGTACGTATGGAGCGCTCATAGGGGTTCGAGGTAGTAGTATGTACCTCGTCGACGCAGGAGGAGGCTCAAGACGGAACCGATTGTCGAGGTCTCAAGCGGTTGCTTGATGCAGGTTACATGGATCCTCGTAGATTCCATACATACGAGTACACTTATCGGTAGGCAGAGATGGCTTGTTGACGCGGGCTTCTTGATGCATCTCCGGCAATGCAAGTGAATCCATCATTTGCTGCCTGCGAATCGAGCGGATTACCGTGCACTGTACTCGCACGGAGTACGGCGGAGTGCGCGTGGCTGTTACGGAGTACTTCCTGTATATCGCGCGACCCGGAGGATTCGCGCAATCGGGATGCTTGGCGGGCCGCGCGCGGCTTGGAAGTGTCTGAGAGCAAGTACCTGCTAAGTCGAGCAGGTTCTGCAGGATCGAGGTGGAAGTGCTCCGTACGTGAGTCGGCCTGAGGTCCTTCAAGGTGCGGGAATCACTCGCCTTGGCCAGGCGCATCTTCCTTCAGTCTTACGAGGACTCCTGGTCGAGAGTCGGGAAGAGTAAAACAGACACTGTGCTACTGGGTACTGGCAGGTACGACCCCGGCCTCGCGGCCCCCACCTGCAGAAAAGCTGCAGCCGAGGAGGGACTGGAAGGAGTATCTCACTGCTCAGTCCTCAAGAGTCCCTTCCCAAAGCGGATGCCACAGGCACGAGTACGATCCTGTACCCTCGATGTACTCCGTACCTCAGATCCAGGTCCCGGATGCGCGGTGGTACCGCGACATGGTGTCCGGAGTACCTCCCGAAGATGTCTCAACGTGAAGCACTGCCAGAGCTCTCGCCTCCTCCTGAGTCGTCTCCATCACGGATCTGCTGTATCTCTCCGCGCTTCATGGGCCTTTGGAAGCCGCATCGACATCCACTTTTGCGGCACAATCGGCCTTTTTGGGGGAGTCCACCTGTCTGAGCCTCTGGGGTCTTCTCCATCCTGCTCTGCGAGTCTCCAATGCTTCCGGCTCGCCGAGCTCCATTCTGGTCTCCCCTCGCCGCTCCCCACTTCTCCCCCCCTCAGGCTATCCCCTGCTCTCCCGTCCCGCTCGGTCTCTGATGTTCTTTGCAGGGGTGCAGAACAATAACGAGGGAGAAACCCTTGGCCGGGCTTGACTGGCAATGGATCTCTTGTCAACGCCTCCACCTTCAACCTGTTTCTCCTACTCCTCCAGTACCTCGAATACAACCTGGCATTGACTCCAATCCCTGGTACGAGTACTCCGTACCGTGGCAATGATCAATGTTGAATGCGGCAGTAGAGGGTACTTGTGGCCGCGTATCGAGTACGTACTTTGAACATCCACTGCATTTTTCCTCCGATCGGTCAGGTCGTTATTCAATTCAACTCAGGGCAGGTGCTACTTTGTGCCTGAAGTCGATCCTTCTCTGCCGCTCTCAATCACTCAGTCTCTCAGTCTCGCTCTTTTTCTTTTTCTTTTTCTTTTTCTTTTTCTTTTTCTTTTTTTTCTTTCTACTTCTTCTTCTTCTTCCTCTTCTTCGTCTTCTTATTCTTCTCTTTAATTCCTCAATCCCCTTGTGAACTTCATTTTCCGTGTCTCGCAGAAACTGGAGCTTGAACCTTCTCCTCGACGACATCCGCTCCTCTTCGACTCGGTCGCATTTGAGACCTCGAGACCTCGTCTCCCCCCGACTATTACTATTCAGTACTAGTAGCAAGCAGCTCGCTACTACGAGTACGAGGGCCCCAATCTCCGTCTCGCATTCTGTCTCTCGTCTTTCCTCCTCCTCCTCCTCCTCCTCCTCCTCCTCCTCTACCTCCATCTCTCTACCCAATTCTCCCTTTTCTTGTCCTACCTCGCGAGCCACTCCATCTGCCGGTCAGCTCGACTTGCTTCTTCCGAGACCAAGACCAAGACTACGACCACGACCACGACCACGACCACGAGGAAAAGGGACAGGGAGCCTGCCGGGTGATCACACTGCGCCGCAAGGGAAGGGGAGAGAAAGGGAAGGAAAAAAAAAAGAAAAAAAAAGAAAAGGGACGCCTCACTGCCGACTTCTGGCCGCACTCGCATCCTCTCGCATCGGCCTCTGCCTCTCATCCCATCGCACCGCATTAGATCGCTCCGGTGCTTCGCGCAGCGCTCAAGGATTTTCAACCTCCCCCGATTCCAGCTCCACGACACCAACTCATCCTCATCACCCTCTCTCTCCTGCTCTCGCTCGACCTCTTCTCACCGTTGCCCTTGCCAACCACTACTAGTACCAGTACTAGCACAATTCCGAGCCACCAAGAGGGTCGACGATCGAGACATCAATTCGTTAGATGAGAGGTTTCAGACGACAGACGATTCTATCCTCCCCCGATTGAGAAAAAGCCACGACTCGTGGAAACCATCAGCCGCTGCCGACAACGGGACACGGGACAACACGAGCGCAAGCTGCACCGTACTCCGTACCACCGGCACTGGTAGCTCCTCGCTGCTGTCTGCCTCGGTACAGTACTCCGTACTACCTCCAACTGGACCTACTACTACCTACCATTACGGACCTGAATACGGAGTACTACCTCTCCGTACATACGCCATCCCGCTGCTTGACACGCCGCTACCACCCGATCGATCTATCGCTCTTCCAACGGGCCTCGGGGCTTCGAAAACGGCTCTGGAAGGAGACGCAAACGACGGCACCTCTTCGACTCTCTCTCCCGGCCCCGAATCGTCTCCCAGCATCCCAGCAGTGAGACAATCGATCTCTGCCTCTCAACACTGCACAATTCCGGCTTCCATATCATCCATGCCTCTTTCTATGACCGCCGACGCGTCCGTCCGGTACACCATTTCTCCGCGGAGGCCCTTCTAGATGCACCTTGCTGCTCCTAGGACGGATAGAGTTGGCCCGATCATACCGATTTCTTTCTGCTTCCACGCCTCGACCTCCGACGTCTCCCACTCGTCAATCCGTTCTTCTTTTGGAGAAAAGCCATCCCTATAATCTCACGGGCTCAAATCCGTCTACGGAGTAGCTCATCCTTTTTTTTTAGTGGCTCTTCCCCACCACCTTTTCTCTCTCCTCCTCTCTCAGCCTCTTCTCTCTCCGTCCCTCCCTCTCTATTCTTTTTGCCCCCCCCCCCCTCCCCCCCCCCCCCCCCCCCCAAAACAACCCATCCTTCCATTCTCTCCTCGAGTCCTCCATTACTCATCTGCTTCTTCCCCATCTGACATCGAATACCTCATCCACATTGGCGCCGGACTATCTTTTCTGCTCGAACGAGCTCGACGCGGAAGCGGAGCTCTTCCCGCACAAGGCCATGGACGCCCTCAGGAATCTCACAAATAACATACCCGTCTGGCAGCGACGGCTCGATGAACTCAGCAGCCAAATCGACAAGCGCCAGATAGAGCTGGCACAGCTCGCCGAGACTAAGCCAAAGAGCGCAGAGGTCCGCTCCCTCCGGAATAAAGGCTCCACGGAATCCCTCAAGCCCACCGACGACGGCCCCATGCACATGGATCTCGACCATTCCGCTCAGTCTCCCATGGACACAGCAGCAGCAGCAGCCCCGCCCATTCTCGCAACTCCCGATCAGACTGCCGTCGCTGCCCGTCCCGATGCGGCCGCCAACCTCGCTGCTCCGCACCACCGCCAGCATAATGCCCCCTCCTCCTCCACAGACACGACGCCCCAATCGCATCCGAGACCGACGAGCCCCGGCACATGCGCCAAGCAAGCCAATTGCGGGGGAGATTCCCAGCTGACTAAGCCGGCGCCGACGCCGCAGCCCATGCCTTCGCCTACCACCGCCGCGGCCGCCGTCGCTGCTGCCCGCTGCCCACCCCCGAGGACGAAGAAGAGGACGGCATCGGTAGCCTCAGTCGACGGTGTCAACGATAGCAAGCCCTTCCGCCCGACCAGCATCACCCGGAACATGCTCATCGTCTACTACGACAGCTATGTGCAGGGCTTCTTCGACGACATGGTGCGCTTCATCTCCTCCAGCCGAAACTTGATGCGGAAAGCCAAGATGGCCGCCAAGGTCGCCCAGATCAAACGCCTCGCCGAGATGGAGACAACCAACAGCGACGGCCAAAAGACGGACGAAAAGCCCCCGATGGAGACGTTGCCGTCACTTCGATTCATCAACAGCCGCCAGCTCGGGTCGAGCGGGCTGCGCTACGGGCTGCCCGGTGCGAAGAGCGGCCCGCCAGACGTCTACGACGAGTTAGACAAGGCCCTCGAATTCGTGCAGAGCACGTGCGAGCACGGCGCCCACCAGTTCCTGCGAGACGCCAACTGCAACGAGGAGCTTAACAAGATCCAGAAGCGCATGGAAGAGGTCCTCCAGACGGCCAAGAAAGAGGCCGAGCGCATCGCCCGCGACGAGCCCGAGCTGGCCAAGGAAACGAGCGAGCAGTACAAGCCCAGGACGAGACGGCCCATCACCATGAGCAGAAATCTGGTGGGGAACCAAAAAGACGACAGGGGCCCCGGCGGCGACGGCCACGTGCGGTTGGAGATTGCCGACTTTGTGAGAAACTGCCCTCTCCTCCCGTCCGGGGGCCGCATCGAGGTCGACTTGGCCGTGGACTCGCTCGTCAAGGCCGGTGCCGACTCGACGGTTGACGTGGATTCGGCACTTCCGAGGATGCCGCTGCCCCAAGACGCGAGCTCGGGATCGATGCGGCATCAGCGGATCATCGCGGCTGAATGATCAAGCAAGGTACATCTCAGCCTCCTTGGATGATCGATTGATTTACCTGGCACACATCTACACGACATGGGGAGAAAATCTCTTCTTCTTTTTTTTTGCTTGTGCTTTATCAAACCAACTGCCGGGGGGGTTTTTTTTTTCTTGATATACGGAGTTTCTGGGGAAGTCCCGGATGGGCATCGAATATCTTGTGGGTTACCAGCACACACATGGCGGGCAATGCAGGTTGCGTTGGCTCTTTTGGTCTCAGTTCATTGCATCAGCGTTTCTTTTTCCTCTTTCCCTCTGTTCTTGTGTGTGCATTAGCATTCGTTCTGTTTTGGGAGATCTCTTCAATCTGGGGTATATCAAGATACTGTATTTCCCAGTATGTATCCACTATATGAATTGGAACGGCGGCTTTTCTTGGCCGAGAGCTATGATGGACATTTCGGGCTGGAAGTGCTCGGGCAAATAGTACCGATGAATCCAATCATTATCTCAAAGTCGATGTTCCAAGTATGTACGAGTGTGTGCTAATACTACCTCTAGCAGCTCTCCAGTGTGAGAACGACCTATACCAAGTATTCTTGTCTCCTGACCATCCTACGACTACTCCGTACTTGGATCTTGAGCTATCGCTGCGCGCAGAGCTCTTTGATAGCTCTGATTAAGAGGTGCGGGAACCTGGATGAGTCCGAGCAGGCCGAGGACGACTGATGCCTCCCCAACGGCGCTCTCTGCTGTCCAAGACGATTCAAACTACACTCGAGATTGCAGGATCATGGTGCTTCGTGCCAGTATCCTTATGCAGTACGGAGTACTCCGTATGGACTCGTATATCGCAGGGGCCGCTCCCCGGCAATTGCCCGAACGGCGCTCGCGACCCAGCTCGATCGTGAGAGGGCCAGGCGAATGCAGGACCCTGGGTGGCTTTGCGGCGTGCTGACATGGAGGGCTTGGCGCGCCGCGGATACCCGGCTGCCGAGCGAGCGATGGATGGATGGAAGGGTCATTTGCGGAGGTGCGGGTCCGGGCTCGTATGAGATTGAGAATTAGGATGACTACTAACTCCTAGAACTCGTAGCTCGTACGGATTACAGGTATGTATGAGTATGTTCATGATTATGTATCTGCGGGAGGTCAGCCTTGAGGCGGAGATGAGATGCCTGGGGGGGGGGATGTTGAGCCTCGGCATCTGTGGAGCGATGGGTCGTGTTGACACGGCGGCGCTTACTCGTGGTACAGAGTATCGGTAGTTGATCGCATTGGCATGGCC
Organism: Escovopsis weberi; assembly: GCA_003055145.1. NCBI lineage: Eukaryota > Fungi > Ascomycota > Sordariomycetes > Hypocreales > Hypocreaceae > Escovopsis > Escovopsis weberi. Next base: position 2,432,688 of record NIGB01000002.1, on the reverse strand, counting down.
TTGGCATGGCATTGCCATGAGGGTGATGTCGATGTTGAAGATGAAGTTGATGTTGATGATGGATCATTACAGGGTTAGGGTTAGATCGAGTCGGACCCCCAGGCGGGGCTTTTCCGCTTTAGGACTAGCGCATCTAGAGCTCCTTTGCGGGAAGAGTGACGTCCATGCTTCCTGCTTCCTGCTTCCTGCTTCCTGCTTCCTCGTGCTTCCTCCTCCATCCAACGCTTCATTCCAGCTTCTGCCCACCTCGAGTCTTTCCATCCTCCGCCCTCCGTCCTCTCACGACTCACACCGGACGGGTAGTTTCTTTCCATCAGTGGGCTTGGGCTTTTTCTGACTTTTGCGCACGGTTGATGCTGAGCGCAGGCGCATCCTGGCTGGAACTGCGAGCGGCGCATGCGAGGCGAACGATCGGACCCCGCGGCGAGACGAGACACAATGATGAGCACGGAATAGAGCAACCACGACAACGTTGACGGAAACCAGAGCAAATTAAGGAGAGCAAGAAAGGGAAGAAAAAAGAAAGAGGAAAAAAAAAAAAGGAAGACGGCCCAGTAAAAGAAGGGCTTTGCGAGGGCTTTGACGTAACGGACACGCCCAAGATGATAGACGAGTGAAAGCCCCAGCTCTCCCTGGATTGATCAGTCGTCGGAGAGACAGAAGGATTGAAAGGGCGAGAGTCGAAAGACGAGAGACGAGAGACTCGCGCAGATTTTTTTTGTCTCGATACAATCCACCGACCCTGCAACCACTCACTGCACGCAGCCATGGGTCAGGGATTCTCGCTCGCGACGCCGTCGGCTGGCTCCGCCGGCATAGACATCGCGCAGCTCCAGGACATACAGTACGAAAAGAGCATCGGCAACGAGCGCTTCATGAAGAGCATTCGCGGCCGGCACGAGAATGGCGTCGTGCTCGTCAAGGTGCTGGTCAAGCCCTTCACTGAGGTGAAGCTCGACAAGTACAAGAAGCAGATCATTGGTGAGAGATGACGGCGACGATGAGGGTGATGCTGAAGAAGAAGAAGATGATGATGCTGATGATGCGATGAATGTCAACAGAGCAGCGCAAGGCCCTGGCCAGCGTGCCCAACGCCATGGGCTACCAGCGCATCATCGAGACGGAGACCAACGGATACCTCGTCCGCCAGTTCCTCTACAGCTCCCTCTACGATCGCCTCAGCACGCGCCCCTTCCTCGAGGACATCGAGAAGAAGTGGCTCGCCTTCCAGCTGCTCTGCGCCCTGCGCGACTGCCACGCGCGCGACGTCTACCACGGCGACGTCAAGGCCCAGAACGTCCTCGTCACCTCCTGGAACTGGCTCTACCTCACAGACTTCTCCTCCGCCTACAAGCCCGTCATGCTGCCCGACGACAACCCGGGCGACTTCTCCTACTTCTTCGACACGTCCGGCCGCCGCACCTGCTACGTCGCCCCGGAGCGCTTCTACTCCGCCGCCGAGCCGCCCCCGCACACCGCAAAGATCACCTGGGCCATGGACATCTTCAGCGCCGGCTGCGTCATCGCCCAGATGTTCCTCGAGTCCGAGATCTTCAGCCTCGCCCAGCTCTACAAGTACCGCCGCGGCGAGTACGACCCCGTCATGACCCACCTCAGCGTCATCTCCGACAAGGACGTCCGCGACATGATCGCCCACATGATCCAGCTCGACCCGGAGAAGCGCTACTCGGCCGAGCAGTACCTCGACTTCTGGAAGGACAAGGTCTTCCCGTCCTACTTCTACAACTTCCTCCACCAGTACATGGAGCTCATCACCGACCCCTCCTCCGGCAACAGCCCCATGTCCGGCGCGCAGAGGAACATGGGCGAGTCGGACGACCGCATCGATCGCATATACTGCGACTTCGAGAAGATCTCCTACTTCCTGGGCTACCACTCCGAGAAGAAGCCCCCCGGCGAGGCGCAGGCCCTGTCCAGGCTCGGGTTGAATCATTTCCCCGTGCGGCTCAACGTCCCCAACCATGAGCACTCGGTTTCCGCCGACCTCGAGCCGCCAGAGGACGACGGCACCTTGATCTTCCTGACCTTGGTCGTCTCGTCGATAAGAACGACCGCTCGCGCCTCGTCCAGGATCAGGGCCTGCGACCTGCTGCTGGCCTTCGCCGAGAGGCTCACGGATGAGGCCAAGCTCGACAGGGTGCTCCCGTACCTCATGACGCTGCTGCGCAAGGACGAGTCGGACCTGGTGCTCCTGACGGTCATCAGGACCATAGCCCAGCTGCTCCAGCTCGTTCGCATGATCACGCCAATCAACTCCCACGTCATGGTCGAGTACGTCTTCCCGCGGATGGAGATCGCGCTGGCATCCAAGTCGTGGATGCCGAACCCCTTGGTCAGGGCGACGTACGCCTCGTGCATCGGCAGCCTCGCCTCCACCGCCCAGCGGTTCCTCGAGCTGGCCTCGAGCCTGAGGGCAGATGGATCCATGCCCATCGCCGATCCCGAGGTCGAGCCCGGGACGGACGCCGCGGCAAACTTTGAGAGCATATTCGACAATGCCGGCAGGCAGCTCTTCGAGCTGCTGGAGAGTCATACCAAGCAGCTGGTCGAGGATCCGGACGTCAATGTTCGACGGGCGTTCTTGTCCTCCGTGCCGGAGCTGTGCATGTTCTTCCAGGAGCACTCGAACGACATCCTGCTCACGCACCTCAACACCTATCTCAACGACAGAGACTGGACACTCAAGTGCGCCTACTTTGACACCATCGTGGGCATCGCGGCTTTCATCGGCAGCACGAGCCTCGAGGAGTTCATGCTGCCCCTGATGGTGCAGGCGCTCACAGACACCGAGGAGTGGGTGGTGCGGGCTGCGCTGCACTCGCTCGCCCAGCTCGCGGGCCTGGGCCTGCTTTCGCGGACAAAGATCTGGGATCTGGTCGACCTCGTCGGGCGCTTCACGATGCATCCTAACATCTGGATTCGCGAGTCGGCAGCCGAGTTTCTCGCATCTGCCGCGGGGTTCTTGGCGGCGGCAGACATCAAGAGCATCCTCATGCCGCTCATCAAGCCTTACCTCACGATCGGAACGCTCGCTGACCTGTCGGAGCTCACCCTGCTCAACTCCCTGAAGAAGCCCCTTTCGCGGCCCGTCTTCGACCAGGCCGTGACGTGGGCGATGAAGGCCGACAAAGGCGCGTTCTGGCGGTCTCTGATGGACAGGAAGTCCCCCGGCTACAAGGGGGCCTTGGATCTGACAGTCCGATCATCAAAGGACCTGGCCCTGATCTCGCTGAACAAGATGGCCCGCACGGAGGAGGATGAGCAGTGGCTCGAGAAGCTGAGAAACCTCGGCTTGGGCCGGGACGACGAGATCAAGCTCCTGGCGCTGCGCGAGTTCATCTGGCGCCTCAGCAGGATCAAGAGTCGGGAGCCCCTCAACGAGACCGTCCCCATGACGACGGGTTTCGTCAAGCTGAAGGAATTGGGCGTCAGCCCGCAGACGGTCTTCTTCAACGACGCGTCCTTGCGTGATCCCTCGATCGTGCCCGATCTCGAGCCCCCGACGGGGCCGTACACCATTGCTGAGGCGCTCTTGGACGCCTCCATGGCCATTGATGATCCGCTCAGCAAAAAGAAGCGCACAGCGATGAGCGTGCACAAGATGAGGATGCACAGCGTGGATGGTCGGCCTGCGGGCTCGGGAGGCCGCTTGCTGTCTCCGGCAGCGGCGGCACGGGCTAGCTCGACCGATTCTCGGAGGTTCCCGGGACACGGCCATGCGGTCGATGACGAGGCGCCGTCGTCGTCGCAGGCTGGGCCGTCGTCCTCCTACCGCAGGAATATTCGACATCAGTCTAGCGCGCTCAGTCTCATCGATCGCAAGGAGGGACACAAGTCCGTGGCCGAGACGGCGACCAGCGACGAGAATGCCTTTGGCGAGGTCGAGGGGCCGTTTGCGCCGGTCGTCCCTCAGCAGATCCCGCCCACAACGCAGGGTGAGGATGCCGAGGACGCCAGGGACGTCGTCGACCCCAGAGCCCTGAGGCAATCCAGGCATAGCTACGAGGGATCGGATCCCCACATACAGCGGATGCTGGACAACATGTACGTGGACAACTTCCCCCGCGACGTCCTCGAGTTCGGACCCATGGTTCAGCCCATCTCCCGCGACAAGAGCAGGTCGATCAGCGCGCAGCCGGAGGGAGACCCGCCGTGGAGGCCGGACGGGCAGCTCGTAGCCACGTTTGGGGAGCACAAGGGCCCCATCAACAGGGTCATCGTGTCGCCGGACCATCTGTTCTTCGTCACGGGCGGCAACGACGGCGCCGTGAGGGTCTGGGACACGGCGCGGCTCGAGCGGAACATCACGCACAGATCTCGTCAGACGTACAGGCATGCCGAGGGGGCGCGCGTCCTCGCGCTCTGCTTCATCGAGAACTCGCATTGCTTTGTCAGCTGCGCCAGCGACGGGAGCGTCCACGTGGTCAAGGTGGACACGGTCTCGTCGGGCGGCGTCATCCGATACGGCAAGCTTCGCGTGCTGCGCGAGTACCAGCTGCCCCCCGGGGAATGTGCAGTCTGGTGCGAACACTTCAGGCAGGAGTCGAGCTCCGTCCTGATCCTCGCCACGAACCAGTCCAGGATCTTGGGCGTCGACCTGCGGGTGATGACGCTGCTGTACGTTCTCGAGAACCCGGTCCACCACGGGACGCCGACCTGTTTCTGCGTCGACAAGAAACGGAACTGGCTGTGCGTCGGGACCTCGCACGGGGTAATCGACCTCTGGGATCTCCGGTTCAAGATGAGGCTGAAGGGATGGGGGGTGCCCGGCAAGGGCTCCATCTACCGGATCTGCGTGCACCCCACAAAGGGCCGGGGCAAGTGGATATGCGTGTCCGGCGGGACGGGCCAGGGCGAGGTCACCGTGTGGGACCTCGAGAAGTTGACGTGCCGCGAGATCTACCGGACCGGCGGCAGCAAAGACGGCCCCAAGGTCTACCACGCGTGGGAGGTCGACGAGGACAAGCCCGAGGGCATGCTTGGCCGGTTTGCGACGAACCTCGACGTGAGCGACGTGGCCAACGCCGACCGGGGCGTGCGGGCCATGGTTGTGGGCACGGGCGTCGCAGACGACTGTAGGGACGTGCGTCACGCGTTCCTCGTCACGGGGGGGTCGGACAAGCGGCTGCGCTTCTGGGACATCTCGCGCATCGAGAACTCGTGCATCTTTAGCGGCCTGCAGTCGGACGAGCAGCTGCCGACGTACGCGAGCTCGCACCCAACGACGACGACGACGCTCAACACGGAGCGAATTGCGCGGCAGGGGGCCTCGGCGCCGAACGCGGGCGCGGGGACGGGCACGGGCACGGGAACGGGGACAGGGACGGCGGGTCAAGGCAGGGCGCCGCGGCCGGCACGGTCGACGATCATTTCGCTGCAGCAGCATCAGTTGCTGCAGTCGCACCTGGACTGCATCCAGGACGTGGCGTTGCTGGAGTACCCGTGTATGATGAGTGTGTCTGTGGACCGGTCTGGGGTGGTTTATGTGTTCAAATAGGGAGGGCGCTGGGGAGGGAGAAATGTGTGATGACCTTACGAATCTGGGTTTGTATTTTACGGGGAAATCAAGGTTCATTTCAGCGTCATTCTTTATGACTATGGTCAATGAGGATTCAGTATAGATAATGAGACGATTGATACAATAGATACAAGAAGCAATTGGTCTGCTTCAAGAAATCTGATCTTGAAAAAGGGGGAGCTGGCGAAGCCGCGAACGCATCACGAAATGTGGCGCACGAGTGTGGCGCAGCCGCTGGTCCCCGCGTGAAATTTGTCCGGCGCCTCGTCTCGAGATTCGTTCAGCCTCGTCGCCCATTGAACCTCGAACCACCATAGACAAACGCCCAATTCTCCTCGGCCCGCCCTACTCAAGACCTCGCCCTGCGATCATTCTTCTTTCCCTTTCTGGGCTTTGAGTCAGAGACGATTCCATCCAACGCGATTCGGCGACATTTGGAACGAGCATAGCGAGCGGCGAGCGACGACGACGACGACGACGACGACGACGAAGACGAGTGGTAGCAGAGCTGGACTCTGCCCCTGTCGAACGCGACTCTACACTTTCTAATCCGCGATTGATATTTCAACAGGGTCAACGAGGCCGACAGAGCAAGAGAGCACATCATGAGGCTTACGGCCGGGCTGATTGGGGATTCGCTGTCCTATCTGAATCCCCTGAAGGAGCGGGAGCTGGACCTGCGCGGGCACCGGATCCCGGCCATTGAGAACCTCGGCGCCGCAGGCGTGAGTGCCCGACCTCTTCCCATCCGAATTCTTTGGCCGTGCTGTGTTCTTGGAAGCCGTGAATGAAAAAAAAAAAAGACTCTCGTGTTTGGAAAGTCGCTGACAGCCCGCGGCCAGCCGCACGACGCCATCGACCTGACGGACAACGACATCCAGATCCTCGGCAACTTCCCGCTCTCGCCGCGCATCACGACGCTGCTGCTGGCGCGGAACAGGGTGTCCTCGATCCAGGGGGCGCTGGCGGGCGCGGTGCCGAACCTGAGGAACCTGAACCTCGCGGGCAATGGGCTGGCGGAGCTGGCGGACGTGGACGCGCTGGGGGGGCTGGGGCGGTTGACGCACCTGGTGCTGGCGGAGAACCCGCTGACGAAGAAGGAGGTGAGTGAGTGGGGATGTCTATCGGAACAAGAGAAAGAATGGGCGCAGACGCGATCGGGGATGGCGGAGTTTTTTGGGCTGACTGGTTGGCGGGGCGTAGCACTACCGGTACTGGGTCGTCTGGAGGTGTCCGACGGTGCGGTTCCTGGACTACATCAAGGTCAAGGACGCGGAGCGCGCCAGGGCGAGGGAGCTGTTCGGCACGGCGGAGGAGCCCACGGCCCTCGCGGCAGAGGTACGTCCGGCATCTGCGCCCGAGAACCAGGCAGGGGACATGCTAATGAAGGGGCGCGCTAGATCATGGGCAACAAGTCCAAGGGCCTCGAGGCTGCGGCGCAGAACGGCCCCGCGGCGGGGGCGTCGGCGTCGAAGCTGTCGCGGATCAAGCTGACGGACGAGGAGAAGGCGCGGCTGCAGGAGAGGATCCGGAACGCGACGAGCTTGCAGGAGATCCTGGCGCTGGAGAAGGAGCTGAATGAGGGGCGGGTGCCGTCGGGGGTCATGTATGCGGAGGGGATGGAGGAGTAGGGGCTGTTGAACACCAGAACAAGCGTTGCTTTGCCATGTGCTTTTCTCTCGACTCTCGCAACGGGTGTGTGTGTGTGTGTGCCTTGCTGAAGACAGGGAGATTACTGCCTTTGCGTGGGCATGCCTCGTGGAGGGCAGTGAGGTGGTTTGAGCCGACACAGTAGATCAAGGTATAGAGACACGCGCGCGCACTCAGAAAGGAGAGAAAGGGGGGGTCACTTGAGATCCATTGAGCACAGCAATCAGATCAATTTAGCTACATTCGCAAGGCCCATCATTCCATAGTCCGCTAGTGATAGTCTGAACATATCATAATGCGCTTCTAGCCCGTCATATCAATGTCCGCCTTGTCCTTTGCCGGCCTGGCCGCCTGCCGCATTTCGAGCTCCAGCTGCGCGTTGGACTCGTCGTCGGTGTGCTTGGGCCTGGGCTGCTTGGGTCTATGGTGCTTGGGCCTGCCCTCGCGCGTCGAGAGCGCGAAGAAGCCGCCGTTGGGCTCGGCGTGGCCGTTGGACAGGATGCGGCTCTGGGGCCTGGAGGCGGAGGGCGCGGCGGGGGCGGTGGCCTCGCTGCGCACGCGGGCCTGGGCAGCGGACGCGAGGGCCTTGACTTTCCTGAAGGGGACGGTCTTGGGGGCGACGTCTTCGAGGAACTCGAGGTTGTCGTGGTGAGAGATTGCGTTGGCTTGGGGGGGCGAGGTGAGCAGGAGCTTTTGGAAGCATGAGCCGCGCCAGGGGTTTGTGGATGGGTTTGGAGCTTTGCATACCAATGTCTTTGTATTGGATGTTGCGCCGTGGCTTGCGCTCTAGCTTGGCTTGCGTGTGGGCCTCATCGGCGAGATGCTGGATGAACATTTCCTGTGGGCGGGTCAGCGAGGGGATGGTGATGACGGGGATGCGAATGCGAAATGCAAATCGGCCCTGTGAGGGGAAAAGGGGGGGGTAGAGGAATTTCGGAGCTCCCCATGAGCGCTGGGGCAGACTCACGGCAGCGAGGGTGATGACGAAGGCGGCATTGTTGGAGCACAGCTGGATATCGGGGTCTTGGCTGATGATCTTTTTGACCCTGGACACTGCGATCAGGGTCAGCGATGAGGGGCTTGAGACTTTGAGGCAGCCCGTCAGATTGAGGCAGAGGAGTATGGACTCACGCGGTAGCTGTGCTTGTCCTGTGGGCTCCTTTCGAGGAGGGATGGCATTGGTGTTGTACGGCATGGCGGAGGAGGCGAGGGGTGAACGACGAGGTGGTGTAAGTGAGTGTCGACTTGCTGCGCGAGGACTAAGATGGCTGATGAGATATGAGATGGATTGAAGGCTTCGAGGGAGCTTGAGATGGCGAGATGCTGAGGTCAAGGAATGGGTGAGGCTCGCTGCATGAGATGCTGGGGTGGGAGAATGAGGAGGGATGCAGTCGAGAAAGAAGGAAGAAGAGAAGGAGGCGGCGAGGCTTGGGAGGGGGGCTCGAAACTTGGCAGGCCCTTTGGAAACGCGCTGGAAGGCTGATGGAAGGCGTAGACGAGAGAGTCGAGCGAGGCGAAAGCGAGAGAGTCAATCTCGGGGAAGCGATTCACGGAAGATGATGTTGATGGCGCGTCTCAGAATCGAAGGTGAGGCAGATGGAAATGGAAGTGGAAGTGGAAATGGACTCGAGATTCGTCTCCAGGGTAGTCGGTGTAGGGTAGTTGGCGTGAGACCTCAGGGTTAGGGTATGTAAGCGATAAGGGTTAGGGTCAGATCACGATCCCTCCCTCGTCCTCGTCATCGTCATCGTCAAGCCCGTCTCGTCCGATTCGAGACTGCGATTGATCATCTTCAACATCCACCAATCCAGCCCGAGCCTGTCGCGCGACACAGCAGACGTCGAACAGACCGAGTCCCGCGACGATGCCGTGAGCCCCCCCTGAGGCGCCATCATGATACAAGCCCGTCTGGAAACCGAACCATGAACTCACGAACCTCGACCTCCAACCCGACCGCAAACAGCCCGCATCTGTCCCGCCGCCCCTCCATCAGTTCTCGCCTGTCCTTCGCCGTCTCCTTCGCCGAGCAGGGCGACCTCGCCGCCAATGGCGCGCACCGCCAGGGCCAGATCGAGGAGGAGATTGCCGAGATCAAGAGATACGAGGTGATACACACAAGACCACATATGGATGGATGGCTCTGCTGCGTCCTCCTCCTACCTACCTGCCTTCTACTTCTGTACCTGATACTAACGGCTTGCCTCCCCAGGACTTTGGAACGATAGGTAAGAGGACATGCGCGGAGAGGGCGCACATCCTCCCTCGCCGGCCGATCGCATAGCAGCTCGTTTCTGACCTCTCGTCCCCCGGCAGATTGGGTCCAGGATGCCGCGCGCGAGCACGCGAGGCGCAACGCGCGCAGGAAACGGGCCGCCGGCGTCTACAAGCTCGGCGAGCCCGGCTGGAGATATCGTCTCTGGGAGTCCTACGAGGCCGCGCAGGGCTGGATCGTCATCACAATCATCGGCGCCGCCATTGGCATGAACGCGGCGTTCCTGAGCATCATCACCGAGTGGCTCGCCGACATCAAGACGGGCTACTGTACCACCGGGTTCTACCTGAACGAGGACTTCTGCTGCTGGGGGGAAGACAACGGTGCGCAATGCTGGCCCTGACCTTGACCCTGACTTTGCTTCTGCGAATAAAAAAAAAAAAAAAAAAAAAAAAAAAAAAAACCAACGGCCAAAGTCGTGGGGAAGGATCTGCGCTGATGTCGAGACGCGACAATCTAGGCTGTGAGGAATGGCATCGCTGGACCGGCCTGACGCCGTTCGACTATCTGCTCTACTTTCTCTTCGCGGTAGGTAACCCCTTTTGGCTCCATGAAGAGGGGGGCAGTCCGGGGAGGAGTGCTATGTGCGAGCATGCCTGACCTGTTGACAAATTCAGATCCTCTTCGCCTTCATGTCCGCCACCCTGGTCAAGTCGTATGCGCCGTACGCCGCCGGCTCGGGCATCTCGGAGATCAAGTGCATCATCGCCGGGTTCGTCATGAAGGGCTTCCTCGGGTTTTGGACCCTCGTCATCAAGTCTGTCTCCCTCCCGCTGGCCATCGCGTCCGGCCTGTCTGTCGGCAAGGAAGGGCCCAGCGTCCACTACGCCGTGTGCACCGGCAACGTCATTTCGAGGCTCTTCAAGAAGTACCGGAGCAACGCGTCCAAGACCCGCGAGATCCTGACCGCGTGCGCCGCCGCCGGCGTCGCCGTCGCCTTTGGCAGCCCCATCGGGGGCGTGCTCTTCTCGCTCGAGGAGATGGCGAGCTACTTCCCGCTCAAGACGCTATGGCGCAGCTACTTCTGCGCCCTCGTCGCGACCGCCGTGCTGTCCGCCATGAACCCGTTCCGCACGGGGCAGCTGGTCATGTTCCAGGTCCAGTACGACCGCAGCTGGCACTTCTTCGAGATCATCCCCTACGTCGTCCTCGGCGTCTTCGGCGGGCTCTACGGCGCCTTCGTCATCAAGTGGAACCTGCGGGCGCAGACCTTCCGCAAGAAGTTCCTCGCGAGGCACGCCGTCCTCGAGGCGACGGTGCTCGCCGCCGCGACGGCCCTGGTCGCGTACCCCAACGCCTTCCTGAGAATCGACATGACGGAGAGCATGAAGATCCTCTTCCTCGAGTGCGAGGGCGACGAGGACTACAACGGGCTCTGCGAGCCCGAGCGGCGGTCGTGGAACGTCGCGTCGCTCGTCTTCGCCACCGCGCTGAGGATCTTCCTCGTCATCGTCTCGTACGGGTGCAAGGTGCCGGCGGGCATCTTCGTCCCCTCCATGGCCGTCGGGGCCACGTTCGGGCGCGCCGTCGGCATCGTCGTCCAGGCCGTCCACGAGGCGAACCCCGGCAGCGTCTTTTTCTCCGCCTGCAAGCCCGACGAGCCGTGCATCACGCCCGGCACGTACGCCCTGCTGGGCGCCGCCGCGGCCCTCAGCGGCATCATGCACCTGACGGTGTGCGTCGTGGTCATCATGATCGAGCTCACGGGCGCGCTCACGTACATCCTGCCCGTCATGATCGTGCTGGGCGTCACCAAGGCCGTGAGCAGCATGCTCGGCAAGGGCGGCATCGCGGACCGCATGATCTGGTTCAACGGTTTCCCCTTCCTCGACAGCAAGGAGGAGCACAACCTCGGCGTGCCCGTCTCCCAGGTCATGCGGACCAACGTCGTCTCCCTGCAGGTCGGCGGCTCGACGCTGGCCGAGGTCGAGCAGCTCCTGGCCGACGACAAGTACCAGGGGTTCCCCATCGTCTCGGACCGGTCCTCCAGGGTCCTGGTCGGATACATTGGGCGCACGGAGCTTCGCTACGCCATCGACCGCACGAGAAGGGAGCGCGCGCTGGGCCCGGACACGAGGTGTCTCTTCGCGCCCCTCTCGGCGACGCAGAGCTCAGCGACCCCCGTCACGCCGACGACCGCGACCTTCCCCGCGACCTTTTCGGGGGCGGGTGCGGGTGATGATGCCGCGCCGCCCTCCTCGGCGCCCCTCAACCTCGGCCGGTTCGTCGACGCCACGCCCATCACGGCGCACCCGCGACTGCCCCTCGAGACGGTCATGGAGCTCTTCCAGAAGATCGGGCCGCGCGTCATCCTCGTCGAGTACCAGGGGAAGCTGACGGGACTCGTGACCGTCAAGGACTGCCTCAAGTACCAGTTCAAGGTCGAGGCGGCGGAGAACCCGAAAGACGACGACCGGATGGCCGAGAGACACGAGCGGCTGTGGAGCCTGCTGACCAGGGTCGGCGGGTGGGTCTCGGATGGGGTCGCGATGCTCTCGAGGGGCCGGATCAGGCTGAAGGATGATGATCCGGCGGGCGTGGGTCATAGAGACGACAGAATCTTGGATGGCGACGAGGATTTGGATGGAGTCGAGCTTGAAGGACGCTAGATGATCCACGGTGGTTTTCCACCCCCAGTGTGCTGGAGGCTCGGATCGGCGTCCTGGTCACTATTTGATGCTTCATTTTCTAGCTCTAGGCCGCTATGCTATATATCATGTATACAAGATTTGAGATGCTACAAGCGAAACACGCCTTCACCCTTGGACTCTCACAGACTCCCGCTCCACTCCTGGTTCAATCCCAAGTCACAACATCGTTACGCTAAGCTAAAGACGGCCCAAGTTGGGCACGTCGTCGTCGTCGCCGTCGTTGTCGCGATACGGCGCCGAGGAATCCGCACGAAGCTCGTCGACCTGAATATCAGCCGGCGCCGGCGCCGCCGAGGCATCGCCCTTGTCCGCCTCTCTGTCCCTCCTCCCGGCGACGACGCTCCCGGCGACGAGCAGCGCCGCGCCGGCCCACCACATGGGCGGGAGGGCCTCGGAGAAGATGAGCATGCCTGCGAGGGCCGTGACGAGAAAGTTGGAGGAGCTGTTGAGCACGGCGACCTGGGTCGCGGAGGAGCTCTTGGTGAGGGCCGTGGTGAAGAGTGTCCACATCTGAGGGGGGTTTTCCGATGTGAGCGCCGAGCATGAATGGTTTGGATAGGTCGGGCCTTCTAGGGACTTACGATGCCATTGAATGCCAGGTTCAGGGCGAAGAAGATCTGTCACCCAGATGATTAGAAGACTAGAGCAGAGAAGAGAAGAGAAGAGAAGAGAAGAAAAGAGAAGAGAAGGGAAGAGAAGGGAAGAGAAGAGAGGGTTTGGGGACATACGGCTCTGCAGAGGAGTTGGATGATGTGCTCGTGATGGCCCAGGCCCAGGGCGTCGGCGATGGCGACGGACAGTTCCCCCGTGAGCCGCGTCGTCGTCCTGGACACGGAGCCTCATCAGCCATGATCCTCGAGGGATGGATAGATCCATTATTCGATGTCTGTATGATGGATGTCTCACAGCTTGGCGAAGACGCCGTTGAAGGCGGCGCACATGCCGCTGCCGACGGCGTAGACGAGCCAGGCGCGCCGCTTCTTGGGGGCAGCATCGCCGAGATGCTCGAGCCGCTGCATCTTGGGCTCGGGCTCGGGCTCTTGCTCAAGCTCTGGCTCTGGCCTGGGTTCGGGCTCGGGTTCCGGGGGCGCGGGGGTTGAGGCCGGGCGATGCGGCTCCTTGGTGATGCGGCGGCTGCGGAGCTCCATAGTTCTCCAGTGTTAACCGCCGTGCTGGCTGTATGTATGTATGTATTTAATATCCTGGCTCCTGGAGGGATTTGTCAGTCCGTCAGCCTGGCTTGAATCCTGGCTGAATGAGAAAGCGTGACGTTTGGTGGTGCTTATGTGAGCGAGGGTGAGACGGGGGGGTGTGTGTGTGAGAGAGAGAGAGGGAGGAGATGAGGTCTGGGATTCTTAGGGATGAGAAGAGCCATGACGATCTGGGAGGCGTTTAATACACGGCGCGGGGACGAACATGGACGTCTTCGCCGCCGCAGCATATCATACATAGATGAAGCTGTAGATGCTACGGATCACAGTATCATGCAAGGCCGCCAGAATAGATGTTTCAAGGTGTCATTGTCATTAAGGCCTAGGTGGTATCTACCGGTTGGTACCCCGTATATCAACAGAAGTATTGATCAATTCGTCTCATCGTCCTGTTTGATGATGCAGCTCGAGACCCTGTCCACCCCCTCACCGAGCTCCCTGGATATAGTGTAATACTGAAGTTCTGTTCGTGAAATCGATTGGAATGCCGGCCCCTCGATGGCTTCTGAAAGACGGCCCGGCCCATTGTTCCCATTGTATCGTTGATTAACGCGAAACGCCACCCAAAGCGCAACTCGTGCCGCAGATCCGCCGCGTCGTCGTTGCGAGAGAAAGAAAGAAGAAGAATTCGGAAGGAGAAAAAAAAAAGAGAAGATCGCGGAAGAAAGAGAGAGAGAAAAAAGAAAGTAGGCAGTCGCCAGAGAAGGGGAAGCGAAGAGAAGAGAAGAGTCGAGGCATTAGGGCCGTCATCACTGCCCCTCGCCAGGCCGCTTCGCGTTGCAGCTCACAATCTTGACCTTGTCGGCCTGCACGGTCTGGCTGCCGTTGTCCATCTTGAAGGTGACGTTCTTGATGAGAAAGGTCCAGACCTCGTCGCAGAATCGGTATGTGTCCAAGCTCCCCTGTCGCGATCCATCATGTCAGCTCTGTGCGCGCAAACGGCATCAACTTATTCAACCCCCTTTCCTTCCTTTCCTTTCCTTTCCTTTCCCTTCCCTTCTAATGTTTTTCTTGACACCCTCGATGGGTAGGCAACTCCATGACTGATTGATGGACGAAGAGGGTTGGTTGGTACCTTGAACTGTAGCCGGCTCTTGACGTTCTTCTGCAGCGCCTCTGTGATGGCCTGGTCGAAGTTGCCGAGGATCTTCATTGCAAGCTGCGGATGGATGCGCTCCTCGCTGATGAGGTCATCCAGCGTGTCTGTCAGGGCGAGCCCGATGCTGGCAGACGGTGTTAGCAAAGGGGGTCTGTTTGGCCCTTTATTGGTTTGTTTGTCTCTCTGGCCGGAGCCGCTTGGGGGGAGAGGGGAGGGGGAAGAGGAGGGGGGGGGGGGGGGGTTGGCATTACCTGCCCCGCCGG
>NIGB01000002.1:2400081-2417873 GCA_003055145.1 Escovopsis weberi | reverse complement strand
TTGGGTGGCATGTGGTGAGGTTTTGCGCTGGTGGCTGGTCGGGTGAGTGGGGTGGGCTGGGTGTTTGGTGCTGGGTGATGTGTGTGTGTTGTTGTTTGGGCGGTGGGACTGGGGGGGGGTGGGGTGGGGGTGGAGAGGGGTGGGAGGGAAAGGAGGGGGGGGGGGGGGGGGTTGGCATTACCTGCTCCGCCGGTAGAGCTCGTAGAAAGACTGCGCGCCGCTCGCCATGATGCCGCGATGCAATATGCGTCTGCGTCTGCGTCTGCGTCTGCTTCACTCGAAATGGCCCTCGTCGTTTTCGAGCACCCAAGAAAGGGATGGGCTGGGAGAGGAGTCACCGTTGTCGTCGTCTTCGTCGTCGTCGTCTTCGTCGTCGTCGTCGTCGTCACTCGTTCACGCAAAAGAATCGCTTCGGTCGATCGTCAGAGGTGCCGTTAATGTCTGGCATAGAGTGGATGAGTCAATGCGCAATGACGGAGACAACTTGAAGAAACGCCCGTGGATCATGAAGCGCGAGAGCTCGGGAGCATCAAGCAGAGCATCATGGAGGGCGGGAGGCATTGCGGATCGGATGACTAAGCCATGAGTGATTACATAATGCTAATGCAGCACATGATCGGTCATGTGACGTCGGCTCCTCCAACGGCGAGACGGCGGATTCAATCATTCGCCCGCGATGCTGGATCGAACAAGCCTGGTCTCTTGTCCCGACTCCAAAAGCCGTGGCACGCCTCCTGCAACCGAGACCAATTGCCTCTGCCTGTACTTCGTACAAGCACTCCGTATGCACTGAATACCGGTATGCCGTGAGGCCTGTTCAACGCCAAACCGCAGCAACCTCTTGTCGCGCCAGCCTGCCGAGGGGAGCTCAGCCAAACCACCAATTCTCCGATCGCACCACTACCTCTACTACTACATTCCTACTATCCGACTGAGCTCGCAACCCCCATCTCGCTGATCAGCTGCCCAGCTCGACACACGAGCTCCTCGACGAGTCAAAATGAGCCTCACCTATGGAGTGGGCGGCATCGGGTCGTTCCTGATCGTGGTGGGACTTTGTATGTCATGCCGCTCCCGGAACAGCACCCAGCATGGAATTGGGGGATTTGCAAGATTGGAAGATGTTCAGGTTGAGGGGGAGAGAATCAAAGAGGGTGGAATTCATCGACGAGAATCGCTCCGCTGACGGCCGAATGAATCCCTACAGACATGCTCTTCACCGGCAGCGGTGAATCGTTCAATGTCGGAGCCTTCCTCGAATCCGTCTCCCCGTACGCCTGGGCCGATCTGGGCATTGCCCTCTGCATCGGTCTCTCCGTCGTGGGCGCCGCATGGTGAGTCCCAGGTCTCCTCTGGATATTTACTACACGCCCGTACACTGGCTGACCATCGACGCCAACAGGGGCATCTTCATCACGGGATCCACGATCCTCGGCGCCGGCGTGCGGGCCCCCCGAATCCGAACCAAGAACCTCATCTCCATCATCTTCTGCGAGGTCGTCGCCATCTACGGCGTCATCATGGCCATCGTCTTCTCCTCCAAGGTCGAGGCTGTCCGCGGCGCAGAGATCCTCTCCCCGGACGCATACTTCACCGGATACGCCCTCTTCTGGTCCGGCCTGACCGTCGGCATGTGCAACCTCGTCTGCGGCGTCGCCGTCGGCATCAACGGCAGCGGGGCGGCCCTCGCCGACGCCGCCGACGGCTCTCTGTAAGCCACTGGAATGATTTCCTCCGTTCCCTTCCTCTCCCCCCCAAAACAAGTCAAGGGTCTTGCCCGGCGATCGATTCAAAGTGCTAATTCGAGACTTCCCCCGCGCAGCTTCGTCCGAATCCTCGTCATTGAGATCTTCAGCTCCGTTCTCGGCCTCTTCGGCCTCATCGTCGGCCTGCTCGTCTCCGGCAAGGCCTCGGCCTTTGGCGTGACCCCTAGCTGAGCAAGCCGCAGAAGACCCACAGACACGCTTCGAGAAGAAGAATGAATGAAGAGAAAAACCGATTGCGGACGCGGACGCGCCAGGGTCACAGATCGACGGCGTCGCGTCACGTCACGTCATCACCGAGACAGGGGAAGACAAGACTTGCATGACCACAATAATATCTTTGGGTGCGGCGTTTTTCTTCTTCTTCTTCTTCTTCTTCTACTACTACTACTTCCTCTTCTTCTTCCTGGGAGAAGGGAGGGGCCGGGAAGGGAGATGAGCATCGGTGTTTGAACTTTGGCCTGTACGACTAACCCAGGGGAAAGACCTTTATTACTATGTATGGAGAATCATGAGCCGAAGATGAGTTTTAGATCAAGCTGCCGGAATGAAGGCATCGAGCGGGTTTTTTTATCTTGTTTTTTTTCCTTTTCATTATTCTTTTTCCCTCTCGGGTACTTCTCTTACATTTCTCCTATTTCTTCTTCTTCCCCCCTTTGGGAATGACTCGCCGGTGCACAGTGGCCGAATCATATAGTGAGCTCATTGATCGCTTGTGAGTCGTGAGGAGTAGCAGTGAGCTGCCTTTGAGTAGAGGTACTGATATCCAATCTCATTTCTAGCAAGGCAACCGACGGCAAGTCCGGTCCTCAAATCTCGAGTGTCTTCTCCTTTTTCTTATCTTTTAACGTGCTCTCGCTCAAGACGCCGTGGCTGCCCGTATCGTATCTATCAGCAGAGCGTCGACCCTGGCCCCCTTTTCGAGCTTGCCGTTGCCGCTGGGCAGGCACAGCAGCGCGTTGGCCGACCTCAGGCTGCCGACCTTGGAGCTGCGCTGCCCGCCGGTGCTGCTCGCCATGAGCAGGCCGCCGTCCCCGACCGACACGACGGCGCGGTGGTACTCCGGGCGCGAGTCGAGCGAGACCTCGTGCGCCAGGACGACGGGGACCTTGGGCAGCCCGACGGGCGAGATGCCCGAGTGCCTGTGCAGCGCGGGGAGGACGAAGAGGTGGAAGGTGACGAGGGCGGACGCGGGGTTCCCCGGCAGCGAGAAGACGACCTTGGAGATGCGGTTGCCGGCGTTGTCCTTGACGGGCACGGTGGCGAACGTGGTGGGCTTGCCGGGCTTCATGGCGACGCGGCCGAAGTGGATGGTGCCGCCGAGGGAGCGCTCGACGGTCGGCTTGAGCAGGTCGAGCTCGCCCATGGAGACGCCGCCTGTGGTGATGAGCACGTCGACGGCGCGCAGGCCGTTGCGCAGCGTCAGCTCGAGCGTTCCCGGCGCGTCCTTTGCGATGCCGAGGTCGACGACCTGGAACCCCCACTCGCGCGCGGCCGAGATAAGGGTCAGCCGGTTGGTGTCGCGCACCTCGCCGAGCTGCAGGGGCCCGGCGCGGTTGTGCTCGACGATCTCGTCGCCCGTGGAGAGGATGCCGACGACGGGCCGCCGGTAGACGAGCGTCTCGGCGATGCCGACGGCGGCGAGGAGCCCCATCTCGCCGCCGACGCCGGAGATGCGCTCGCCCTTGCTGAGGATCACGCTGCCCTTGGCGATGTCGCTGCCAACCTCGCGGATGTTGGCGCCCTCGGTGACGCCCTCGGCCTGGATCTCGACCTCCTTCTCCTCGGCGCCGTCCTCGGACATGGAGCGCAGGACCGTGTCCTCGACCATGATGACGGCGGTCGCGCCGGGCGGCAGCGGCGCGCCGGTCGTGATCCGGGCGATCTCGCCCTCTTTGAGGGTCCTGATGTGGCCCGGGGCGGCGTGGGAGACGCCGGTCACGGGGAACACGCCGTCGACGACGCCGTCCTCGGGGACGACGACGGCGTATCCGTCGACGATGCTGGCGCGGAAGGCGGGGACGTCCTCCTTGGCCCTGACGTCCTCGGCGAGCACGGACCCGACGAGCTTCTTGTTAACCCTCATCATGCAGGCCTGGGGCTTGGGCGTGAACTGGGCGATCAGGGCCAGGGCGTCGTCGACGGACACCATCGGGAAGGGGGACTCGCGGTGCCTCCTGGTCGGGCCCAGCTCCACGTCGTTGGACAGGAGCGCGGAGTCGGCGCGCGGGGCGGCGAACCGCTGAAGCGCGCCGTGGCTGTGGCCGTGGCCGTGGCCGTGGCTATGGCTATGGCCTGGACTCGTCTTCTGGCCGCGATCATGGGCGTGATGGTGGTGGTGGTGGTGATGGTGGTGCGAGGCGGCGGGGGACTGACTCGAGTCGGAGGTGTGAAACCCGGCGTCGGACTCGAGCTTCTTGAGGCCGCCTTCGTGCAGGGCCCTCGAGTTCTCGCCGAGGATCTGGAGGCAGGCGTGCGGCAGGGTCTTGATGACGGCCTGGAGGTTCTCCTTTGCGCCCTTGGGGGATCCTGGCAGGGTGATGACGAGGGACTTGTTCCTCACGCCGGCGGTGGGCCGGGACATCATGGCGACTGCGCACTCCGATGAGCATCCGGGACGTGATGCCAAGGGGGGGGGCTCTTCCAGGGGTTCCAGACTCGCCACTTACAGGGAGTGATGGAGAGTGAGAGCGAGAGCATGGCGTGGACCAGCCCAGGGGCGGACTTTTGTATCAGCGGGGCGACGGCCTGATGAGGTCCTCGTGTTAGTCCTTTTTGCTTCTCAGAAGCATCGCGTAATGTGAGGAATAGATGCATGGAATTGTCTGTGATGTCTTGGTGAGCCTCACCTCTGGAGTGACGTCTGCGACGGAGAAGCCGGTGCCGCCCGTTGTGAGGACGAGGTTGACGGGGCTGGGGCCGTCGGTCCAGGCCGTGACTTGGTCCCTGATGTCGGCGACGCTGTCTGTGACGATCTTCTGCTCGACGACCTTCCATTTGCCGCAGCCATCCTTGTCGAGGACGTCGCGGAGGATGGATGCAGAGGCGTCTGTGGAGGGGACCTTGGCCGCCGTGGTCGAGACGATGAGGATGGCCGCGGTGAGGGGCCTGTCCATGACGACGATGGCGGATCTGACTGACGGTCTATGGGCTGAAGAGGCGAACGTATCGAAGAATCGGGATGGATCAGTAGTGATGGAGGATGGATGAATTCATCTCGATGGTGATGGAGTTGATGGATGTGGTTGATGCGACCGACGACCCCTCCTGCCGGTACATATAGAACTTGCTGGTATCAATACTAGTACTCCGTAGGTACTACTAACTAATGTAAGGCGATCACCGCCGAGGGCCGAATGCGAGCTGCGACGCCCCATCGCGCAGGATCAGCTGCATTCGTCGCATCCATCAATGCTAGACTTGTCCGACAAGCTGCACGTCGCATTGATCCATCGAATCTCGGATGGATCCATCCATTTGATCTGCTCGTATTCGTTGATCCATCGACCGATCCATCCCATTCAGCTCAGCAGATGCGCGCCCTGGAAGCTCCAGACAACATACATAGTGGAGGTCGATGTATAGGGTAGCTTGCCTGCTTCGGACGAGCGCGAGAGCTACCCTAGACTCGATTCAATCGCTTACAGGGTAGGTGGTCAGGCTGGAATGAAAACATGACCAGCATTTGAAATTGAAATTGAAATATTGAAATATTGAAATCTTGATCTTTGATTCCAAGTTCAACGCGGGCATCGGCTTGTCCCTTGCACAATCATCGTGCCAGACCAGGCCAGGAAGCAAAGGCAGGACAGCAAGGGACACTCAATCAGACAGCAACAATGGTCCGCATCAAGGAGCGCTACCTGCTCGTCAATATCCTCTATCCCTCCGAGCTGCCCGCATCGTCGAGCGTCCCGGACTACGTCGCCCACCACCGGCCGACCATCGAGAGACTCACCCCGCAGGCCTTGGCAAAGGCCATCAAGGCAGAAGTCGGCCTGCTCTACGGCGACTACGGCCTGGGCGCCGTCGAGGGCAATCTCTCAAGTGAGCAACTCCATGACACTCCATGACACCCGCAACTTTCTTGATACACACAGAACAGGGCCAGCTGACACTCACCCCTCCGCAGTCAAGTACTCGTCCCTCGCAACCTCGACCTTCATCATCCGCTGCTCGAGAGCCCACTACCGCCTCGTCTGGTCCGCCCTGACCTTCATGGACCACGTCCCCGTCCGCGACGGCCGTCCCTGCATCTTCCGCGTCGTGCGCGCCAGCGGCACCATGCGCAAGGCCGAGGAGGAGGCTATACGGCAGGCCCGGAGACTCATCCTGGCGGCAAAGGGCGACGCGAGCAAGGCGGCGGCGGCGGCATCGTCGTCCATCACGGCCGCGCTGCGGGAGCAAGACAGCATCATGGTCGATGCCGACGACGACAACGACGACGATGACGACCTCTCCCAGGACGACCACGGCGACTCGCACGACGACCGGGGCTGACCGAGTCTCTACTGCACTTTTCTTGCGACTGCTTTTGACATTCCATCTTCATTCAAATGTCATGGCCGCGGCGGTGGTTTCCTGGTCACTCTAACTCCGCTATCCTGCGGCACCGACATGTCCCCGAAATCGGGGTCCATTTCCGGTCCCGGTCCCGGTCCCGGTCCCGGCGCCGCGGCCGGCTGCTCCATGCCCATGCCCATGCCCATGCCCGTGTCCATGTCCATGCCCATGCCCAGCGCCTCGGCCTGCTCCTCTCGCAGCTTCGCCTGCTCCTCGTCGGCCTCCCGCTCCATCCGGTCGTACTCGTCCTTGTGGTCGATCCACCGCTCCTGGAGATTCTCCACATCCAGCATCGAGGCCTCGTTCCTCATGGCCACCGCCCAGACCGTGTCGTTGGCGCCCTCGGCCCCGCCAAACACGTAGCCGCCCGCGCGGTCGATGACCCGGAGCAGGTGGATCATGCTCTTCTTGTTCTCCACCGCCAGGACCTCGTACCGCACCAGCCCATAGCTCTCGATCATCTGGGCGATGGCTCCGTGCAGCCGGCCGAACCGCTCGTTGCGCATCGTCGGGGACTCCTCCTCGAGATACGGCGTCAGGTACGTCAGGTCGTCGACGTCGGTGTAGTACTCGAGGTTGAAGGGCAGCTCGTCGTAGGACGCGACCTTGTCGATCTTGGAGAGCACGTTGACGTGCGGCATGTCCATCTGGATCATGGCGCGGAGGGACAGGAGCACGTTGGAGACGTAGAGCGACGGTTGTGTGAGGCAGAAGGAATCGGAGAGGTGAACGCAGACAAACTAGATGGTAACGCAGATCGGTCAGCATGCCATGGGAATGGAGAAGAAGGAAGAAAAAAAATGAAAAACAAAAGAGGCTCAGGTACCCGAAACCCTCTCTTCTGCAGTTTGTAGAATATGTTCCGCAGCGAGTTGTGATGTGTGTAGAGCTCGACCTGGCCCGGGCAGTCGAACAGGAAGTAGTCTTGCCCAAACTCCTTCAGGCCCTCCTCGAGCCATTCAAAGTTGTGCTCGAGCTCCTCCAGGGCGTACAGGATCCCGCCGTTGGGGCCGAGGCGGTCCTCGCGCATCACGTCTTCGAGCTTGACCAGGCTGCGGATGTCCAGCGCGCAGGGATAGCTCGTGTGGTCGTTGGCCGGATCGAGGTTGACGACGGAGCACGCCCGCCCGATGGCGCCCATGAACTGCTGCACTGTGAAGGATGAGAGAGAGAGAGAGTCAGATGGGAGTTCCAGGCCCGAAGAAAGCAATCATGCGGGATGGACGAGACGAGACGCACTGCCATCGCAGTAGGTGCTTTTGCCCGCGCCGGGGCTGCCGAGGACGAGCTGCGCGAAAGGCATTATGAAGGAGGCCGGGTACGGATGGCGCAGAGATTAATCCGGTACTCGTATCGAGCGCATTCCTCAGCGGTCCTGCACTCTCGAGACGACGACGATGCGACAGACCTGCGATACCGCCAGCATCATGTGGTCGATGCGAAGTGGAACTGATTGATCCAAGCTGCCGCCTCCCCCCGCCAAGACGACTCCAATCACCCCTCCAAGCAACGCCCCCCGACTCGATTTCATTCGACGCGAAAGATGCGCCCACCCCACGTGACTAATTGCGTGACCTGGAGTCATCGATCTGCCCAATATTACTAATCATTCGGAAGAGTGTCGGCCCGCACGAGGCTCGAGCTTCGAGCTCCGGATAAACGGGGCGCACAAACGATTCGTTCGTTTTCATCAATGCATCGTGCCCTGAAGGTCTTTAAAAGCTCCCTCCAATCGAGCGGAGGAGAAATTCTTTTTCAGCCTTCCCCCTCACTTCCAACCCCCCCCTCATTCTCCCTTTGGTATTTGAGGGTTCCTACCCAACCCCCCCCCCCCCCCCCCCTCTTTTCGGCTCCTGCTGCTTCCTCCCCAAAACGCCGCTCCTCCATGATGCTTAGCAATCATGCAAAGCACAACCATCCCCAACTATGGCGTCTGACTTGCCAAACGCCGCCCTGCTGGCCGCAAGCTTCACCGAGGCGCCCAGTAGCGCCCTCTCCGTCATGAGCTCCATCCCGACGGTCGAGGCCGCCCAGGTCTCTTCCAGCTGGATGGGCCTCATCGGGCGGCTCCTCTGGGGCATCATCAACCTCACCTCGACCCTGCTGTACTGGACCATCCGCACCGTCACAATCACGGTCCCGAGCATCCTCTACACGCTCTTCTCCACCAGCTGGACCGTCACCATGAATGCCACCACGCTGTATGCTGCCCGCTCTCCCGGCTCGCAATGCGATCAATGGCTCACGTGTCAGCTAGCATGTTCATCGTCGCGGCCTTCGTGTCTGCCGTTAGCTGGGTCGTCCGCTACCGCATCCTGAACATGTACTCGCGGCTGCCCCCCGAGCCCCAGCGCCAGGAGCCCGACATCGACCTCTTCCCGGACACCCACGAGGGCGGCATCAAGTCAGGCCTCTCCAACTACCTCGACGAATTCCTGAGCGCCATCAAGATCTTCGGCTACCTCGAGCGGTCCGTCTTCCACGAGTTGACCCGGAGCATGCAGACGAGGAAGCTCATTGCCGGCGAGACCATCAATCTCGGAGACGAGAAGGGCTTCTGCATAGTCGTCGACGGCCTGGTCGAGATCTTCGTCAAGTCCGGGCGAAACCCGCGTTCTTCGGCCAGAGATCACTCTCGCACGCCTGCCCAGGACTCGTCCGACGACGAAGATGCGCTTCCCGGCCAGCAAAAGTACCAGCTGCTGACCGAGGTGCGCAACGGTGCTCCCATGTCGTCCTTGTTCTCCATCATGTCCCTCTTCACGGAAGACGTGAAGCTCAAGCACAATGAGGACGAGTCGCCAATCCCCTCCTCAAGAGTCAACGGGAATGGCCGCCCTGCTCCGCAGAGGGACTTTGACGACAGGGAGTCGTCTCATGCGACCGCATCCGTGTCGGACAACCATCCCGCGGACGACACCACTTCTCTGGACCCCAGTTCCCGGCACGAGGATGGCGTCAGGTTTGCCTCGAGCAGGGACCCCACAACCCCTGTGGCAATCCCGCCCATGTATCTGGATGGGCCCACGTCTTCCCTACCTCACCGGTTCCGCCCCGGCATGCCCAACAGGCTCATGTCCAGCTCGGCTCACCCGGACATCATTGCGCGGGCAACCGTGGATACCACCATTGCCATCATACCAGCGAGCGCGTTCAGGAGATTGATCAAGATCTACCCCAAGGCCACGGCACACATCGTCCATGTCATCCTTTCGCGGTTTCAGCGTGTGACTTTGGCACAGGCATTCAGTTATCTCGGCTTGACCGGCGAAGTCTTGCAGACGGAAAAGGACATGATCAAGTACACCATGTGTCAGCTCCCCAATGTCTTGCGAGGGGCTGCTCTCACCCGGTTGAAAGAGAAATTCAGCCGCGAACGGGAGCGACTGGGCGAGGATCAAGAATCCAAGGGCATCGCTCTGCACAACTCTGCTGCCAAGCGTCGACGATCCAGCGCCACCCTCCGCAAGGAGGTGCTGCACACGATATCCAAGCAACGGTCCTCGTTGGCGACGAACGCTGCGGCCCTCGACAGGGAACGTCGGGCGATGCATGGACCCAACTCAGGTGATCTTCTTGTCAGCGTGCAGCAGGCTCGGAATGCGAACCGGACACCGACCCTCGGCGTGGCTGACGCCCCGTCGGGTGATCTGCCAAGAGCCTCGACCTTCAGCCCATTGACCAAGATCTTCAACCCTTTTGACCCCGAGCGACACACGCGGGTGTCCATGGACTCGCGTGAATCTGTGGACGAAGACAATTTGTTCAGAGCCTCGATCCTCGAGTGCATGTTCAAGACGCTTGGTCTCGATGCCGGGGGCACTGCGTCTCGGGAAGGCGAGTCTGTTGAGGAATCACCCAGGCTTCATTCCTTTGACCAGCGCAGGGCGAGGACTCTTTACGCAAGCAATGCATTCGGCTTGATCGGACCGTATGATGGCTCGATTGATGGGGAAACAGAATCGATCACCTCGGGTGGCTTCGCCGCTCACACTCCCCCGAGTGCTCAGACCTTGGCCCACGACATGCTCGATGAGGTCGAGATCGTCTTCTTTCCCAAGGAATCAGTGCTCGTCGAGCAGGGTGAGAGGAGTCCCGGTCTCTACTATGTCGTCGATGGTTTCCTGGATATCGGAACTACGGCTCGTGATGGATCCTTCAACATCTTCCGGAAGGCGGGCTCAGGTTCTTTCGTCGCCGATCCCGGACATCGAGAGACCTCTGAGATCGGATCGGTGCCGAGCCAGGTGGACCCGGAGAAGCACCAGCATGAGCATGAACACGGTCGACGGAGGAGCGTTGCGCTGATAAAGCCCGGCGGCCTCGCGGGATACATCGGATGCGTGTCTTCTTACAGATCATTCATAGATGTCGTTGCGAAGACGGATGTCTACGTCGGCTTCCTCCCCCGCGCCTCCCTAGAGAGGATCGTCGACAAATACCCCATCATTCTGCTGACCATGGCGAAGCGACTCACGAACATCTTGCCGCGTCTCATTCTCCACATCGACTTTGCGCTTGAGTGGGTGCAAGTTAACGCAGGGCAAGTCATCTTCCATGACCGAGACGAAAGCGATGCCATCTACATCGTTCTCAATGGTCGCCTACGTCTTGTCGAGGACAAGAAGGACGGTGGTGTGATCGCGCGAGCCGAGTTCGGGCAGGGTGAAAGCATCGGAGAGCTCGAGGTGTTGACCGAGACGGCGCGAGCCGGCACGCTTCACGCTATTCGTGACACTGAACTCGTCAAGTTCCCGCGCACCCTGTTCAACAGCCTGGCCCTGGAGCATCCCAACATCACCATCAAGATCTCCAAGATCATCGCATCTCGCATGAGGGCCGCGGTGGGAGATGCGTCCAAGTACGGCAAGGAGACAGGATCTGGCGCCATCAACAATCAGAGGCAGTCGACGATGAATTTGCGCACCGTTGCGATTCTGCCAGTCACTGCAGGCGTCCCAGTCATCGAGTTCGGCAATCGATTGATGAACGCCCTCGCGCAGGTTGGGCCTCACAATGGGGCGACTTCGCTCAACCAGTCTGCGATCCTGAACCACCTCGGAAAGCATGCTTTCAACAAGATGGGGAAGCTCAAGCTCTCTCAATACCTCGCCGATCTCGAGGAGAAATATGGTCTCGTGGTCTATGTCGCTGGTATGTCTCACTTTCTGTTTTGGTACTTCCTTTTTCCTTTCATTTGATTGCTATGATGAGAATTCTTTGACCCAGAGACACACGTCGCTGTTGGTTATGTAAACTCTAATTTTTTCCTGAGCTCTCGCTTCCCCTTTTCTCTCTTGGAACTTCATCTCCCGATGGAGCAAAGAGCAAGGCAAGATATGCTGACCTCGTGGCTGTTCCAGATACCAGTGTCAACTCTCCATGGACACAGACGTGCATCACACAGGCCGACAGCATTCTGCTCGTTGGGCTGGCCGAGGGATCGCCCACGATCGGGGAGTACGAGCGGTTCATGCTCGGCATGAAGTCGACGGCACGGAAGACGTTAGTGCTCCTGCATGCAGAACGCTTCTCACGACCCGGCCTGACCCGATCATGGCTCCGGAATCGCATGTGGATCAACGGAGGTCACTGTCACATCCAGATGTCCTTCAGAACGAACGCAATGCCGGTCCACCCGCCATCGAAGAGACTTGGTCAAGCCCTCAAGGAGAGGGTGCAGGTCTTGCAAGCCGAAATTCAAAAGTACACGTCGGGCAATGGGCACCACAGGTCGTACTACTCCCCGGACACCCCGTTCAAGGGGGACTTTCACCGCTTGGCTAGGCGGCTTTGCGGAAAGTCGATCGGTCTTGTCTTGGGGGGTGGTGGAGCGCGGGGCATCAGCCAGATCGGCATCATCAGAGCCATGGAAGAGGCTGGGGTCCCGATCGATATCATCGGAGGCACGTCCATTGGCTCGTTTGTCGGGGCCCTGTATGCGCGACACGCAGACGTCGTCCCGATGTTCGGGCTGGCCAAGAAATTTGCCGGGCGCATGGCGAGCTTGTGGCGGTTTGCCCTCGATCTGACGTATCCCTCGGCGTCGTACACGACGGGCCACGAGTTCAACCGGGGCATCTTCAAGACGTTTGGCAACACCCAGATCGAGGACTTCTGGCTCGAGTACTACTGCAACACCACCAACATCAGCAAGAGCCGTGCCGAGTTCCACACGAGCGGGTACGCGTGGCGGTACATCCGAGCCTCCATGTCCCTGGCCGGCCTCCTGCCGCCCCTCTGCGACGAAGGCAGCATGCTGCTCGACGGCGGCTACATCGACAACCTGACGGTGTCGCACATGAAGGACCTGGGCGTCGACACCATCTTCGCCATCGATGTCGGGGCCCTCGACGACGACACGCCGCAGACGTACGGCGACTCGCTGTCCGGGATGTGGGCCTTTGTCAACCGGTGGAACCCGTTCTCGTCGCACCCGAACCCGCCGACGCTGGCCGAGATCCAGGGCAGGCTCGCGTACGTGTCGAGCGTGGACGCGCTGGAGCGCGCCAAGACGATGCCCGGGTGCATCTACATGCGCCCGCCGATCGACGAGTACGGGACGCTCGACTTCCACAAGTTCGACGAGATCTACAAGATGGGGTACGCGTTCGGGCAGGACTTCTTGCAGAAGCTCAAGGAGCAGGAGAAGCTGCCGCTGATGGAGGAGACGGAGGCGAAGAAGGCCTTGCGCAGGACGACGGCGCCTCGGCGAGCTAGCATCTAGTTGCAGATGAATGACAATACTTTTTCCATCCATTATCGAGAGATGCCTAACTCGAGAGTTTTGCCGGATATGGAGCTGCGCTGCCGGTACTTGTGAAACCATGTATCAAATTGAGGTATCCAGGTCTGACGTTGTCGGCCCTTGATGTTTCGACGTCTGAAACGAAAAAATAGGGGGTTCATGTCAAAAATTCATGCCATGCTATATAGTATCCACCGTCTATGCGATATCTACTAATCTAATCTCTATCAAGCACTGTAGAGCCCCCTTTCCGTAATCTCGACCAACAAATCGAAAAGCGCCTGCACAGACTCCTCGGACACGGCAGCCACACCGGTGCACACGCGGATGGCATACTTGCCGCCAATGACCGTGCTGGTGAGGAAGAACCTGCCCGTCGCGTTGACGGCCTCGTACAGCCTCTCTGTCCTCTTGTTGATCGCGTCCTCGCCGTCGCCGGCGGCGCGGAACGTGACGAGCCCGAAGCGCGCGCGCGTGAAGACGGCGAAGCGGTCGGGCCGCCCCGCGAGCTTAGCCTCGAGGCTCTCTGCGAGGGCGATGCCCTTGCGGATGTGGGCCTGGAGGCCCCTTATGCCGTAGGCGCGCAGGACGAACCACAGCTTGAGGGAGCGAAAGCGGCGGCCGAGCGGGATCTGCCAGTCGCGGTAGTCGGTGACGAGCTCGCTGTCGCTGAACTGGTTGCGCAGGTAGGGCGGCTTGATGCTGAGCGCGGCGATGAGGTGAGCGCGGCTGCGGACCCACGTGGCGGAGCAGTCGAAGGCGGTGAGCATCCACTTGTGCGGGTTGAAGTTGAAGGAGTGGAAGCGGGAGAAGAGGGCTGCGGGCGCGGCGGCGGGGCCGGCGGGGCCGGCGCCGAGGGCCTTGTGGGTCTCCTCGAGTAGCAGCGCGGAGCCGGCGTAGGCGGCGTCGACGTGGACCCAGACGTCGCGCGGGGTGCCGGCGCGGGGCGCGAGGGCGCGGGCGACGCCCTCGAAGTCGTCGACGGCGCAGACGTCTGTGGTGCCGAGGGTGGCGGTGAGGAAGAAGGGCTCGAGGCCCCTTGCGGCGAGGTCGGCGAGGGTCGCGGCGAGGGCGTCGCCGCGCATGGCGAACCCGTCGGCCTCGGGGGCGGGCACGGTGGCGAAGCGCACGCCGAGGACCTGCGCGGCCTTCTTGGTGCTGGAGTGGGCGCCCTCGCTGCCGAGCGCGACGAGCCTGCTGCGGAGCCGCCAGGTGTGCTCCTCCTTGTCCTCGCCGTCGGGCAGGTGGGCCGTGGCCGCGGCGAGGAACCTGTCCCTGGCGGCGACCATGACGGTGAGGATGGCCTCGCTGGCGGTGCCGTGGAGGACGCCGCCGCCGTGGGTGGGCCCGCCGCTGAGGAAGACGTCCGGGAGGCCGAGGGCCTTTGCGAGCCAGTCGAGGACGACGGTCTCGAGCTCGGTGACGGCGGGGCTGCAGACCCAGTTGAAGTGGGCGCCGTTGAAGGTGTTGGAGTACATCTCCGCGATGGCGGCGGGGAAGCTGCTGGAGCAGGGGAAGAAGGCCATGAAGCCGGGGCTCTGCCAGTGCGTGATGCCGGGCAGGATCTTGTCGCGGATGTCCTGCTGGATGAGGTGGAAGGGCTCGCCGTCGAGGGGCGCCGACGCCGGGAGGAGGGGCCTCAGGTACCCGGGCTCGACGTCGGCGACGACGCGGTGCGACGAGATGTTGTCATAGTAGTCGGCGACTGTCCTCTGTTAGCGGTCTCTTCCAATGATGATCAGATCATGATGGCCATGAAGCCGACTTCATCCCCTCCTGTGATGATCGTTGTTCTGTGAAGTCTGGATGAAGGGACACTGAAAGTACAAAATACGAATGCGAATGCGAGTGCGAGCGCGAGTGCGAGCGCGAGTGCGAGTGCGGCAAACTCATCCAAAGGAAGGAGAGACAGAGCTCCAAGATGAAGCAGGGAAGGCACTCACTCTCGTCGATCGCCGCCTTCGCAGCTTCCCGAAACTCCTTCGAGTCCATGGTGAGAATCTCGGACACTGTATGAATCTTGAATGAGACTCCAATTCACTTCCAGAGAAGCCGTGCTTTCTTCTCACAGTCTTGAAGAGAGGCCTTCTTCACGTCGCCTTGCTGAGGCTTTTTCAATGACTGTCTTGGGCTTCGAGAGATCGATGAATCCTGCTTTTGAGTTCCGCAATGAGGAGAAACTGGATGGTCTCACGAAGCTGAGCGACCAACAGCCAAGCCCATCACTCTTTTCCTTGTCGGGGATCCCACGCGGACACGAGACAAGGGGCAGAGTTCGCACGAAGTGGAATCTTCCTCTTTAGCCTCGACGCTTATCACCACCTTCCCCAGCTATTATGTAATCCGAATTGCCTAGGAAAATATTGATCCATCCATCCAGATTTCCAAACTGGAAGAGAATCAAGGGCTTCGAGTTCATGATTTCGATGTTGTTCAACAGGGTATATCCGTTCTCCAGGATCATTACGGAGTAAATGCCATCCAAACGCCAGCCTGCTCCATGCTCCAAAGGGGAAAAAAAAGGTGGTCTCACAAGACCATGTGCTCCGCACTCCGTACTCCCGAGACATCTCCTAGACATCCCGGACAATTATGGTTTTGTTATTCTCTCTCCGCTTCCAGGCTTCCTGGACCCTGGACCCTGGACCCTGGACCCTGGATCCTCCCAAGGCTCTTGGCTTCCATTCGTCCCGAACTTCAATCAATGCCACGTCAGTAATAGCCAAACCCCGGTCCGTGATGCGCAGTCGTAAAGTCGTATTGCGGCAGCATGCTGTCCAGCCTCCGATTCGACTCCGGCGTGTGCATCAGCCTCGGCCGCATCGCGTACGGCCCCGCCTCCGCCTGGTCGTCGCGCCCGATCCCCGCGCCCTCCGCCACGGCCGTCTCGAAGCTCGGCAGCTCCCCGCCCCCCTGCGGGTCGTGCACCGTCTCGACGCCGACCTGGAAGGGGATCGACAGCCGCACCGCCGAGAACGCCGGCCCGACGGACAGGTTGAGCCGCAGGGTGTACGTCCGCGAGATGAGGCACGAGTGGAACGAGGGGACGAAGACGTTACGGTTGCGCGAGGGGATGGTGAACGGTATCTCCACCTCGGTCGTGTACTTTATGGGCGACCACCGCGGGTGCTTGCTCGCTGACTTGGCGCGCTTGGCTTTTTCCTTGCGCTCCTTCTTCTCCCTCTGCTTCTTCTTCTTCCGGTCCTTTTTGCTAATGCTGCCTCTGCCATGGCTGCCACTGCTGCTGCTGCTACTGCCGCGGTGGCTGCTGGTGTTGATGTCGGTGTCGCCGCTGTGCGTCGAGCTCGAGCTAGAGCTAGAGCTTGTGTCTGCCAAGGAGCGCTCCTCCGACTCAATGATGCTCGCGCCGCAGCCGTCGCCAAGCGTACTGGCGTACCCGGAGTCGTGGCGCAGCGTGGGGATGTCGTGCTTCGTCCAGGAAGACGCGTCGAGGGATCTGGAAAATATGGACTTGGACGTGGAGTAGCTGAGGTTCGGGCTGACGCCGCGCTGCGTCCGGCTGCCCATGTTGGGGAGGTGATTCATGGGGACGACGGAGAAGAAGGTCGTGGAGACGACTTTGGCCGTGACGGAGTTGATCTTGGGGGGCGGCGTGCCGGTCGAGGCCGGCACGTACTCGAGGTTGATGTTGACGGACGACGAGGAGGCCCGGTGGCCGTCGGCGGAGAGCATGATGGCCGAGGGCTGGGAGGATGCGACCGTCACCTGGCCCTTCTTGGTGGAGAAGAGGCCCTTGCGGACGGTCTTCTCCTTTTGCATCTTGTACCGCTGGTCGTCGTCGTTAACGGCGAGGGGCGCGTCCTCGGGCAGCGAGGGGAGGACCTTGACGATGCGGTGGCCCTCTGCGAGCTGGATCGGGGACGCGCCGGGCACGCTCCTCGTGACCCTTGCCTTGATGGCGTACTCGATGTGCGTCGAGTCGGGGGACCAGTCGTCCGCGTCCCAGGCGCCCATGCTCGGCGGGAGCCGCAGGTGCTGTTCCCTGACGGCCTGGCAGGTGCAGTGGTGGTTGCAGGCGCCGATGGTGAGGTTGTGGGGCACGACGAAGTGGAAGGGGATGATGTAGGTGCCGGGGGCGTGGAGGACCCTGTCGGGGGGGAGGTCCGAGTCGCGGATGGGCATGCGCAGCTTCATGAAGGGCTTGAAGCAGTAGGGGGTGGATCGCAGCAACTCGAGGCGGGTCGCTGCCATACCGGTGAACTGGATGTCGACGTCGTCGAAGGGGATGTCCTGGGAGACGCGGATCTGGACGTAGCCGGCGATTGTGGACCCGGAGGTGTACACCCTCGACTGGTGATGCTGGTCGATCTTGATCTCGACGATGGCTGGGCGGGGGGGATCCCAGCTCGCCCGGCTGACGGCGTACAGCGGGGGCAAGCCCACCATGATCGGGAGCAGGAGCATGTTGGGTGGCGGCAAAGGGGGACGATGGGACGAAATCGCTAGAGGAGAGGAGTCGTCGCGAGTTTGCCTCAGCAACGGGAGCGGATTGCCGATCGTATCGTGAGTGATCAATCGGCGCAGGTGTTGAAAGCGTCCATCGTTTCTGTCGAAACAAAATGGCACGGATGGATGATTCCAAGAAAGCGATGAGAAGAACCCCAACGTGACAACAGGTGCTTGAGCTCGAAGATGTCGGCCTTTTGGAAGATGGTCAGAATCAAGAAATGGTTCACTCGGGTCCCCCCCCCCCCCCC
>NIGB01000002.1:2387543-2400069 GCA_003055145.1 Escovopsis weberi | reverse complement strand
CCCCCCCCCCCCCCCAATCCGCTCCCAAGTTGCTGGCCTACCTACCTCGTCGGAATATCTAGGGCCCAGGCATCGTCTAGTTTGGTAGGAAGGCGAGGACACGAGCGACCGCGCCGCAGGACTAGCGAAAGCCTCAGGGCAGATAGAAGAGCACCGAGGTGTGGGCGCCGGCCAGTCCCTGTCTCGACACGGCCCCCCTTTTTGGCAACGGAGGAGGTCGAGAAGGCGGATTATGGGTCGATGATGGTGTGGCAAGGCAAAGCCACCACTGGCCTCGAGCTAGAGCTCTGGGCATTGGCATTGATGGGTAGAAGAGCCCTGGGTCGCCGAGGTCGTCTGATTGATGCTTAGTAAGTCCATGATCGAGGCGATGTGACTGGCAGTAGGAAGAACGTTAGCAAGAAAGGCAGCCAAAAAGGAGAGAAGTCGGTGGAAGTGGTTGGAGGCAGAGCTAGAGCCGGGCTTGATCTCGACTTGATGTGCGGCTTGCGTTGATGTTGCAGTTCCCGTTATGACCCATTTAGTCATTCGACGCGTGTCGTCGAGATTCAAATTCCAGTGCGCGATGGAGGTAGAAATCAATTAATTGCCAGAAATGTCGGACCATTCTCAACTCTCTTAGATACATAAGTATTCTATCGTCAGATGCATGTATCGACTTATCAGGTCTTGCCTTTCCAAGTGAGTCGTTGCTGTCGGCAGCTCCTTCCAGCAGATTCATGATGGCAGTCGCGCATCACAGTGCACACAGTGTCATCCCAACTGTCTTGCCTTCAAGCTCCTGGTCCTCGCAAGTCTCCACTACCTAGCCCATCGCCTAATGTAGCCGCCATCCCAAGTGCACAGAACCAGCGCAGTCCCGGTTCCGTCTCGTCATGCTGCGTCATCCCTTCGACCTGCACTGTCCTTCCACTTAGTACCTACTGATTCTTGAGCCTCAAGAGTCTCTTCGGATTCCGAGTTTCTCCTCAACACCAGCCTTTGTCCCAGACAATGCGCTTCTCCTCTGGAATGCGGCTTCGTAATGAGCCACGTTCTAGACCGTCGCCCCAAGGCTATGTTGTCTGTCGATCTGCCGCTGCGCCGCACTGCAGTTCATGCATGTCTCCACCCCCATGCTCCCATGCTTTCTCCATGCACGTCAGACTCACAGACGGCCTTGCCTTGCTCACGCGTCTTCACCCCCCTTTCGCATTCCCCAGTTCTGACTCAACCAATTGATCAAAAAAAACTAATCAATTGCCCTCCTGCAGCAATCGATAGCAGTCTTTCCTTTCCTTCATACCAGAAAGACTAGCCCCTCGATTGGAATAGGCCTACTCGTGGACAAACGCCACATCAGGGATCAGCTCTCGAGGTAGAAAGCCACCATTGAAGCCATGGATGAAGCCACCACCGCGCCAGGCTCTATTCGCAAACCCATCACGGCACTACGGAGTCCACCACCTGTCTTCAGCTCTGAGCCGTCGCAAACCGTGTGCATGGCCGTATCCATTGGTCTTCCTGCTCGCTTCCATATGATAGCGCTGTCTCTTCCCGTTCGAGATTTGAAGCAGATCGTCCGAAGCTGATAGCTTAGAGCTTATACTACTAGGTGATTTCGCTCGTAGCGTTTGCACAGCCCTCATGTTTCGTGTCTCGCGTGTCTTGGGTCCCACCATACCATCCATGTCAGCACCGTTGCACTATCCTAGACTCGGGCCCTCGAGCATTCGCGGCCCTTCGACGGGTCTCGGATCCTCCCGGGTTTCCATGCCGGCACACGACGCGAGATCCGATCCGGAGAGCCCTCTCATCTCGAAGTCCGCACGTGCTCCGGTTACTCCTGTGTCCAGTCCCAAATGTGCTCTATATTGCCGCCAAGTGAAATGCGTAACGGCTCTTCCATCTCATCCCCTCTATTGAAGATCAAATCAGAAGCCACTGAGATTTCTCGCGCCTGTAGATCCAGCTCCAGGATCGAGCCTAGTCGTGCCATGAGATCCATAGCATGATGCCCGCACCCAGCGCGACGGCGGCAAACTGCTTCATCGTCTTGCGCAGCTCCTCCGCCTTGTTGGGCCCCGTCTCGAGCAGCTCGGGGATCACCGCCACCGTGCCGACGTACAGGAATGTGCCCGCCGTGAAGGGCAGCAACATGTCGCCCCATGTCTGGTTGGTGTCGCGTGGTTAGCATGGACAGGGATGTCAACAGAATCATGAGGCAGCCACTATTGATGCGGCAGCAACCAACAGCGCACACGAAAAGAATATTTCACACAGTGGTTGCTCACAAAGAAAAAAAGAGAAAAAAAAGAGAAAAGAAAAGAAAAGAAAAGAAAAGAAAAGAGAAAAGAAGGGAAGATAAGTAACGTAGATAGTAGAAGAAGAAAAAAATAGCAATAAAAAATCAAACCCACCAAGCTTGTCCCCCAGAGACCGGCATTCCGGGGCATCGCATCCTCAGCCCCCCCCGAGGGCCCCCCCAGCTCCTGCACCGCGATGCCGATGAGCGTGCCGAGCAGGGCGCCCAGCGCGGTGACGAACTGCGACCCCATGGCGGCCCGCTTGGAGAAGCCCGACTGCACGAGCAGCGCAAAGTCGCCGACCTCGTGGGGGATCTCGTGGAAGAAGACGGCGACGGTGGTGGTGGCCCCGATGGTGGGCGAGGCGTAGAAGCTGGCGGACATGGCGAGCCCGTCGGTGATGTTGTGCGTGAAATCGGCACTGGCACGTTGTCAGTCCTCTGTGCTCGGCATCTGCGTCAGACTTTCAAGAACAAACATCAGGTTGAGGTATCCTCCCAGCTTGACGCTCGGGTTGATCTCCATGGTCTTGTCACCCCCCGCGACCGCCTTGCCGTCCTTGCCCGCCCTCTTGCGCGACGCGGCATCCCCTTCTCCAGTGCTTATCCCCGTAGAGACGGCAGCGTCCTCGTCGCACGCATGCGCATGTGCGTGCCCGTGGGAGTGGTCGTGCGCGCCCCCGCCCGTCGCGATGCGCAGACCCTTGTCCATGGCCACAAACGTCATGAAGCCGACGAGGATGCCGAGCCCGAGGATCAGGTTCCTGTTGGGCTCGACGAGCACGAAGCGCGCCCGCTCGCCCTCGTCCTCGCCGACAAAGATCTCCGGCAGGAGGTGGAAGAGGGTGTCGCCGAGCAGGCCGCCGACGGCAAAGGCGACCATGGTGGAGAGCGCCGCCGGGTCGATGTCGGTCGGGCACAGGGCGAGCAGGAAGTTGGGCGGGCCCGAGATGTAGAGCGTCGCGAGGAGGGCGTTGACGGCGGGCGAGCCCGGGAAGAGCACGGCGAAGGCGCGCTCGGTCAGGGACGAAGGCGCGGCCTCGTGGTGCGCGTGCTTGGCGGCGTTGAGCTCCCGGACGATGGGGCAGTCCTGCGAGGCGAGATATCAGCATTAGTTCGAACATCCAGAATTGATCTCGGTGGATGATGTCTCGTGGCTTGCTGCCCAACGTGCCTGGAGCTCTTCCTCGATCCGCGCCAGACTGAGGCCCTCGACAGCCCGCAGATGGTCGCCCGAGGAGGATGAAGAAGATGATGCTGATGATGATGCTGCTGATGATGATGATGCCGCCGCCAAAGTCACTGCCGCCAAGAGGCATAAGCAGACCGCGAACACGCGGCCTCGCCCGCTTTGCAGAAACGACAACGAAGCCATTGCCGGATTGGATCCGCGATGATGCCCGGGAGAAAAAAAAAGAAGGGAAAATGAATGACAATCCGACCGGGAGCAGCAATTCTGCGTCCAGATGGGGGGGAGCGATGGAGTCTTCCTCAGGCCCTTTGTGGTGAGGCCAACAAGGCTTTGGGGAGGAAAAGAAGCAGCTCGTGACGACTTGTCGGATCCGTCCTAGTAGTCTCTCTTTGTCTCAATCGCGGATCCGCATTGGATCGACTCAAGGAGATGCCGTGCGTCGTGCGTCAGGCCAATGCACGCCCTGGTCCATTTTGAGACGAATCGATCCAAATCTGACGGGCACCGTCCGCGCCCTTTGCCAGAGTCGAGGCCCTGCATAGGTAGGTATCTCTATCATGGCGCATCGTCAAGCCCATTCACAACCCTAACCCTCACGATGCTGATGAAAAGCAATTGTCCTCACGTCTCATTTGTTCTGCCAGCCAGACTCGTTCACCGGCGGCATGTCTAGGAAAGTCACAAGTTCCGTCAATGAACCCAGGGCAAAGCGTGAGCCGCATCTCGCCGCGCAAACAGGTCGATAGTCGGGCGGCAGCCAGAGAAACTTCTCCGACCTCTTCATGATCCAAGCGCCATTCTGGCTGATCCAGTAGTCCCTCATGATGACATCGGGGCTGACGGTCCGATTCTGGATTTCCTCAAACGGCACCTCTGTGTTAAAATTCATCCAGAACCAGTCCTTCCCCATAACGCTTTTGCCGAGATGCAGACCCTGAATTTTGAAGAGACAGTGTGTACCGGTCTCAACGTCCCAGATTCCGCCTGGAACAAGCCAACAGGACCCTGGCTCGCCGTCGTGGTTGTTGTCCCGGATGGACCACGGGGACGAGATTGCCACGAACCTCCTGCCGTCTTCGGATGCATGGATGAGCCCCCAGTCCTCAGGAAGATCAATTTTGATCTTTGAAGAAATCTCGTTCTTGGATGTGTTCCAGATAGCGACCACATCCCTCAGCGGTACGGCTATCTCTGTATCAC
This sequence comes from Escovopsis weberi, assembly GCA_003055145.1. Classification (NCBI taxonomy): domain Eukaryota; kingdom Fungi; phylum Ascomycota; class Sordariomycetes; order Hypocreales; family Hypocreaceae; genus Escovopsis; species Escovopsis weberi. Next base: position 2,395,393 of record NIGB01000002.1, on the reverse strand, counting down.
TGAGGAAGGGCAACTTGGAACACCTCCAGTAATCGTCAAATGCCCTGTCGTACACCAGGGAGCCAGTCTTGGTGTCAAATAGTCGGACACTAGCCGTTCCAATGTAGGAACCCTGTGCCCCAGATATAGACTGTATACTAGACCATGCCAGCTGTCTCCCATTTGGCGAAAGTAGAGAATATTTGCCCCAAAAATGGGGACCAGGGGCCAAAGGCCTTGTAATAGGTTTACTGTAGTAGTCTCTGTCTTGAAATCTGGATAAGGTACCGACTTCCCTGATTCGACGAGGCCTTCCGAGAGGAAGGTATCCCTGAGTCGTGTAGTCATACAGCGAGGCGAAGAGTTTGAAAGGGCGGGAGAGAAAAGGTCGTTTCGAATGCGAACTCTGAGCCATCCTGGAAAGGTCAGGAAGACGCCGCCTCGCAGACAGTCTGCCCTCAATGGTGACAGGATCAGTCATGTCGTATACCAAGGCCTCGATCACTGGTTCCCGGTCATGACTTGAAGAAGAGACCTTGAGAGTCAAGACAATGCTATTGCCTCTTGCCTCCATTGCTATCAGTTCCTGGGTTGCGGGGAACCCAGGCGTTCGCGCGAAAAACGGATCATGGCGCTCGCGACCGAGCCTGTTGCGTGTCAGAGATCTCCCCCATATGCCGAGATAATCCTGGTCTGATACTGTGAGCGCGAACCGTCCATTGTGAATGAGGGCTATTGACGAGATGAGTTGGCGGGTGGAGAATCTATCCGAAGAAGTCGATAACACTGTCAGGTCGACCACCCGTGTTTCTCCACCGGGGGAACTAGTACTGTAGCAGAGTCGATTCCCTATAGGGGAGAATGTCAAATGCTCGACATCCAAGGCAGCAGACACCTGTCGAGAAGGAGGAATTTCCTCAAAGTTGCAAGTTCGATCTGAGTCAAATTTCCAAAAAGTGACGTTCGACTCGGGGTCGACCAACGCAATGAGGTTGGCTGTCGGAGAAAAAACGAAAGACTTCGTGTCGTCGAAGTGGGGTACAGAAAACTCCCTTTTCTTCTTCCGAGACGCTGTTGCCCAGAAATGTATGGATACAGACTCGAAACAATCCACTTGCGCAGCCAAGAATTGGCCATCTGGGGCGAAGATAAGGCGACGAATTCTCAAGTCATTGGTATCCATACCCAGGGGGGACCCTTTCCATGACTCGACATCGAAAAGCCAAACCTGGGTACGACTACACCATGCAAACCATCGTCCATCCTTGGAGAGACGAGACTTTGATGTCTCATTGCCCACGCTGGGATGGTCGTATGATCGTAAGAGCTGTCCACTCTGGATGTCCCAGACCTGTAAGCGACTTCCGACGATCATGGCCAACTCTGTGTCATCCTTTCGAAACGCAAAGTCTGATACACCGTTCGGTCGCGCCAGGGTCTGAAGACAGAGAGCTTGCTCTGCGTCCCAAATCCGAATATCGTCTGCGACGCATGCAAGCCTACCATTCGGCGAGACGACTACTTTGTCAATTCGCCTGGACGGTTTCAAGTCGATTGTTTGGTGGCAAGTCATCGAGTCTGTGTCCCAAATCTTGACGACCCCATCTTGATATGCTGTCACCAGGTCCCCACTGGCGAAGAAGTCGATCGTGATAGGTTGGCCAAGAGTGTGGTGAGCGTTCAGCGTTTGCTCTGCCATGCCCCAGTTGGATTCCACTGCCGGGGTGTTAAGCGTCCAGCTGCTGAACTGTGAATGTGTGCTGAACTTCTGACGGATAACGCTGTTCTTTGGTGCAAAGACTAAAGCGGAGTTGTAGAGCTGCAACGGTGCGAGCTTAACGACTTCCTAAAATACAAGGATGAAGCGCTCCGCATCCACGAGCAGAGCTTTCACCTCAGCGCCCCTTTCCAGCTGTAATTCAAATAAGCTTATGAAACGAATACAGAGGGCGGGTTGGGGCATATTATTAAGTTCTGGATCGTTGTAGACCACTCACATCGATGATATTCATGAGCTCTTTGAGAAGTGGTGATGCCTTGGACCAGAGCTCGCCCAAGAGGCTCAACGCCTCGAGCCAGAAGAGCAAATGAGTTTGGAGAAAACGAGAATAGATGTCCCCATCCCGAATATTGATCCCCGTCTCGACCAAGTGGTGCACCCAATAGAGAATCGCGTATTGAACGTATGCAGGCAGAACTTGATCGATCATCCTGAGATTCATATCATCCACTTCTGCTCCCGGTGACTTGAGTTCGCACATGTCTCGATAAAGATGCTTCTCTAACAGATCGATGCATCTAACAGCAAGACGCCCATGGGCTTCTGATCGGTTTATTTGAAATTCTGCCGCGTCAGTGCCGTATAGAAAATCCCTAGACGATTCATGGAAAATCTGAATCGGCGCGCTATCTTCCCGCGGTAAATCGATCGCCGCCTCCAGAAATTGCAATTTCCATCGAACAGCCTCAGCCGGTTTGTTCAAAAGACTCGAAAAGCCAGTGATGGATAGTGAGCTTTTGAGAGTCATGAATGAGCCGACAATGATGCCATACTCTGCAAAGGCTTCATTGCGTTCTTTCTCGTTCCGGGCGTTCACAACCAGCTGTGACAGAATGGGGAGATACGTCGGCTTCAACCCTGGGAGATCTCCATGATCAAGCACCTTTTGTAGTCGTTCTCTCGGTGTGCCGATGCCATTGGAAAGTCGAATGAAGCGACAAGCGGTTGCTGCTAATATGAACAATGGACAGGTCAGTCGAACAAGCTCGTCAAGTTCGGCCCTGTCTTCGAGGTTGGACCACTCGTCTTGGCCAGGAAGAGTCCGGAGGAGGCCAGGAATCCTGCAAAGTTGGAACTCGAGGAAAAGTCGTACATCGCGCTGGGTGGTATTCCTCGTTGCTTCTTCGAGTCTCGTCTCAAAGAGCCCATCGCGAACTTTCTCAACAGCCGTAAGATAGATCGGATCCGCGGGCGAAAATGGGCGGCTGGTCAGCAAGAACTTGACCAAGGGCTTTTCGCTAGAGCTCCGGGAATATATAGGCTCAGTAACCTGCTTGATGATCGCGGCTATATGGTCTTCGCGATTGCACTCATCGAGGGCATCGATGACGATCAAGATGGTGGTGTCATGCGGCACGCGTCGTTGAGAGCTCTGCAAAGGTTCGAGAATCAGGCTCTTGAAGTGGTTTGAGAGCGACGTCTCCAGCAAGTGAGGATCGGAATCGAGAACATTTTTCACAATTCCAGAGATCCCGGGAAGCATCGCGACCAGCTGGCTTGTCAAAGTTGGGAAAAGCCGCTGGGCGTCTTCTCTTCCTCCTCTACCCCTTTTGAAGAAAAAGTTTGCGGCGGGCTTGTTCTGCTCTGCAAGTTGGCGGACGACGGTGCGTGCAATTGCCGACTTGCCCAGGCCAGCTTTGCCCTGCAGCCAGTAAACGTTCTTGCCCGTGCCGACTTCATCAACAATCCACCGGTGGATCTCTTGCAAAATTTCAATGCGTGTTCCGGGGAGACAGGCCAGCTCGTCCTCGTCCTCGTCTGCCTCCACAGTAGGGTCATCAAACCGGTAAATGGCTGATGATTCTGCCTTGAGACGCTCAATGGTTTTCTGCTGGATCTTGTTCAGTGCTGGGCGAGTGCTCCTTCTTGTAGGGTCAGATTGAGAATCAGTCCGCAAGCGCATTAGGTCCGGCTTTGTGCTTACGGTCGAAGTGTACAGAGTCTTTCGGTCAATTCTTGGTAGAGTGGGTCGTTTCGATCCTTGCACTTGTTCAAACTAGAATGATCCTTCGCAATGCTGATGCTTTGTGTAGGGTTGTTGCCGCCGAATGCTGCTGAGCTCCATGGGACAATCTGCGATCTTGTCTCAGTTCTCGAACATAGATTGTGACTCAAGATCGCTCTCACAAGACCAAGGGATATACCCTTCACAATAGTAGGTTTCTGCTCGTAGAAAGAATAGATCTTGGTGTTTTTGCCTCTCTCCTCTTTCGCCTCCAAGCAGCCGATAAATCTGTTAGTCAAATCTATAAGAGCTGGCTCGTCAGATCGGAGGGCGTGGAGCAGTCCAGTACTGAATCCGACCACCCCAGTCCAGGACGCCGATTTTGCGGCGAAATCAGATACTTTTGCCCCGAGATGCGGCGTGCCCAAGAAGACAATGCCAGATGTGTCGTCGAGAATTGCTTGTGAATCTCTCGAGGTCAAAGCCTTTTAGGATCGTCAGATTACATTCATCTGCTGAGACGATGTTTGGAGGAGAATGGACATTACCTCTTTGATGACGATCCCCCCAAAACTGTGGCCGATGAAGATGATGGGAACGCGCTGGTCGAAATTGATGTGTGAGTCTCCACCTGGAGCGATCTATTGTAGCCAGCAGTACTCACCAAATGATTCTTTCGGTGCAGAATCAGCGCGGCGGCCAACTTATTCCCGATTTCCTGTGGCGTTGTCTTTGGGGCATCGATCAGCCAATCCGAGTTGTAGGCGAAGTGGAGGAATCGTGCGTTGGCGAAGCGTTCATCTTTCATGAGCAGATCCTTGAGCAAATGGACCCGATGTTGCCGCTAATCTTTCCCTCCTGCTTCAGGACCAACGGTATGAGTCCATGTATACTCGGGATGAGCACCGAGACCATGGACTGCCACGATCCTGCGCGATTCAAGGGATCAGTATCCCATTCGGTGGAGAGATGAGAGATTTTCCAAGGGTGGGCCAGGCTCGAGACTAACTCATGGTGAACATCTCAATCAGGCCGCAAATCATCGTTTGGATCGAGCAACTCGAGGCCCTCGCTGCGGTCCTCCCTCCTTGACCGCATGTACTCCACCGGGTGCATTGGCATCGTGATTAGGAGCACATTGATGTCTCCCGCACATCAAGTCAACAAAGAGTCTTGAAGAGCCTTGCTCGTCTTGCACTGTTGACGGTGACCCGCTGAGTTGAGCTCGGCCGTCGTAGCCTGCGTCCTTGTGATCAGCTTTTTTACTCGCACAATCTGAGGGCAAGTGAATGAAGATGAATAGTCTAGAAAAGTTCCATTTCGCCCAAAAAATTGGCCGGGAAGGGAATGGCGACCCTGTTCCTCTTCAACCCCGCGCATCGTGGATACGATCTCTCTGAAGAGAGCCCAAGAAGGCCGCAGGGCGGCCCAGTTCGCCGGATTGCTGCATCCTTGGAGCTTGCATTGGGCACTGATCTTGCAAAGCTGAGCGGTGCAGATGCGTTCGGGCAGCCGATTCGCCAGGGAGTGGGAGCACTGGTCAATGAAAGGTGCACGAGGCAACCGGCGGAGTCGATTCACGTTGGACGTCCGACGTCTGGTGGTTGTTTGATCTGGATGGCGGTTGGGGCCATGTGCGAGTATTCACTATATACTGTAGTCGCTCCTTTTTGGGGAAGGAGGACCCTGCAGGTTTGGGGATTCGATTCGGAAGCTGCCTCCAAGGCTCCTTCTCTGCCTTTGCCGAGGGGAGGAAGGACCAAGCATCGTGACAAGAGGCGCAGCTTCCTTCTGACCCTCGATGGCTTCGGCTCAACTTTCTTCCCTTCCTCTCTTTGTTGCCGCAGCAATGAGAGGCGAACCCAAACATCAACATCAATTGATCTATAACCTCTCGTATAAGATCTCACAGGGAATCGGGATCGGAATCTGTACAATGAATGCCCTTAACAATCTATTTGTTTCTATCAATTCTGGCCCTCTCGCATGATGCCAGAGAAGCAGGCGATCCCACTCTAACCCAATGCCCTTTGTCATGTGTCATGTCATATCACGTATCATAGCCAGCAAGGCAAGATATACAACAGCCCTTCATGCTCTATCTACACTCCTTTTTTTTCTCTCCGAATCGTTTGAACTCGTATCTTCTCAGAAAAGAGGACTTGTTTACAGAGCAATGGCGGCCATGAGCAGGGCCACGGCGGCGGCGCCGAGGGAGCTCATGCGGGAGCCGCCGGCCTGGACGGGGACGCTGGGAGAGGGAGAGGCGGGAGAGCCGGAAGCAGCACCGGAGCCGGAGCCAGAGTTGGAGCCGGAGCCAGAGCCAGAGCCGGAACCAGAGTCAGAGCCAGAGTCAGAGCCAGAGCCGGAGCCAGAGCCAGAGCCAGAGTTGGAGCCGGAGCCAGAGCCAGAGCCAGAGCCAGAGCCAGAGTTGGAGCCAGAGTTGGAGCCAGAGCCGGTGGGGGCAGGCTCAGGCGCGGTGCCGTTGCCGGTAGGGAAAGGAGCCTCGACGGGAGCAGAAGAGCCGGCGCTGGACGCGGGAGAAGAAGGCGCAGCAGACTTGGTGGGCTTGGCAGTGGCCGAGGTGTCGAAGCCGCTCTTGGTCGGGGCGGAGCTCTTGGTAGGCGCGGCGGAGGACGACGACGAGGAGTGCTGGGGGGGCTTGACGTCCTTGCAGGAGAGGTCGAAGAGGGGCTTGGTGACGAGGTCGGAGCCGATGACGCCGAACGAGGGGCTTGGCGTCGTGGGCGCGGCGTCCTGCATGGTGTACCACCACATGTTGACCTTGCCGAAGTTGGGGCAGCCGACCTGCTGCCAGTAGCTGCGGGCGTTCTGGGCGGAGGCGTCGGCGTCGCCGGACTTGGGCCCGCTGACGGGCCAGCCGGTCTCCGTGATCCAGACGTCCTTTCCGGCGCCTGCGGCGCGGACCTTGTCGAGGGCGGACTGGTAGAGGTCCTTTGCGTTGGCGATGCTGTTGGAGTTGGTGTTCTCGAAGTAGGGGTAGGTGTCCATGCCGAGGAAGTCGCAGGCGTCGATGACGCCCTGGTTGGCGCCGTCGACGTAGGCGGTCCAGGTGTCGACGTGGCCGACGGGGGCGGCCTCGAGGCAGGATCCCTTGACGGCGTCGCGGACCTGCTGGATGTAGCCGACGAGGGTGCCGGGCTCGGCGCCGGGCCCGGCGTTGGAGGCCTTGCCGATGTCGGTGTTGCGGTAGAGGTCCTCGCTGCCGACGGAGATGCCGGCGACGAGGCCGTCGAGCTGGTCGCAGTACTGGTCGATGGTGTTGCGGAGCGCGGCGATCTCGTTGGCGAAGGCGGCGTCGCCGGCCGAGGCCCAAAGCCCGAGAAGGAGGCTCGTCCGCGTCTTGATGGCCGCGGGGATGGCCGAGATGGGGTCGTTGGGCGTGCCGCCCTGGATCATGGTGTACAGGCGCGCGCTGGTGAACTCGCCGTCCGTGCCGTCCAGGTTGGCCGCGTTGGTGAACTCGGCCTCGAAGTCGGCCTGGGCTCGGACCCGCCCATCCGTGAAGGTCGCGCCGTAGTTGAAGCCAAGGTGGGCGGCGTTGACCGCGGTCAGGGCCAGGGCCAGAGAGACGAGGCTAGATGAGGAAGGCATGTTGTGGTTGAGGTAGGTCGGTCGTGAGAATTATAAGACGAAGCTGCTGAAACGATGCCGTAAATGAATGAAAGAATGAATGGATGCGATATGCCGATGAGGATGAGGATGAGGATGAGGATGAGGATGAAGATGACGATGATGATGCCAAGGATCGTTCGTCGATTCGAAGCGAGCGTACGGAGTATGAGCGAAGGGAGTGAAGCAAGGGTAGACAAGAAGGTCTCAATATAAACGAGAGAGGAGACCAGGGAGGTGATGATGAGGATCAATATCTGGAGGCTGGTGAAAGAGCGAAGCACGGTATGAAAAACAACAGGAAAAAAAAACTAAAAAAGAAGGGAAAAAAAGTAAAACAAGACAACAAGAGGCGTCAAGAGGTATTTAGACTTCCAACGAAAGAGAAAGAAAAAAAGAACATCGGGATCCCACGGCATCGAGACGCAGGCACCGATCCGAACATGCCGCCGCACTCCATCGTTTCGGCCGTTTCGAGCCATTCCTTGCCCCCCCCACCCCCCCCCCTTCCCC
>NIGB01000002.1:2341912-2379092 GCA_003055145.1 Escovopsis weberi | reverse complement strand
GACCCCCCCCCCCCCCCCCCTCTTCCTCGTCTGTCTGCGAAAAGAAGTCTCGAAGAGACTATGAATGCTAACTACTGGTCCTTGCAGAAAGGGAAGCATGTCCTTCAAAGAGTCCAACCGGCGCCGCGAGTCGATTGTGCGCCGCGCGGCGATGCGCCTCGGTGGCCTACGGGTCATCACCGCGGGGGGCATAAGCGCTGGCGTGGATGCGGCTTTGTATCTCGTCAGCGCTCTGGTGGAAGACACGGTCGCCGAGGAGGTTGCCCGGGTCATGCAGTGGACCTGGACCAAGGGCATCGTCGTCGACGGCCTCGATGTTTAGAGGGCCCATGTAACAACAGATCACACGTCAACAGAGATCCGGGATCGCTCTGGACGAGGGAACACCATGTAAACGGATGGGATATCCGATGTACTTTTTGCATCTCTTCTTCTTCTTCTCCTCTTCTTTCCTTTTGTTGTCCGTTTTTTTTTTTTTTTTGTTCCTTCTTTTTCTCGTTTTCCTGGATGTCTCCCAGCTCTCACACTACGAATTCTCCATGCTAGGCAACGAATTGATACGACTGCACGCTTGAAGCTTTTCTGGGACTCTCGAGTGGCTGATGGTTGAACGGCTATGAGGTCGTGGCAATGTCATGATGGCGTCTCCCGGGGCGACCAAGGCGGGGTCCATCCCAGCGGCTGAACAGCCCGAGCTCGGACTGCGCAGGCCGTCTCAGAACCCCGCACCACAGCCGGGACATGGATGGTTCGATCCGTTGAGGTTGATTGACAGGGAGCTCCAGTGATGATCCGTTGGACCAATACCTTGATAGATGGAGAGCTGGTCGATGGATGGAGAGGCGGTGCTACCCTTCGATGGCAGGCGATAATTGTAGTGTTGACTTGGGGAAAGGCCAACTTCCCAGGCCAGTCCACCGACACGGAGTGCTTCTCGACGGGAGTCCATCATTGGAGCAGCTGGAGAAATAGTATCGAAGGCACGCGATGCCTCGCACGACCCACGAACGGAATCAAGCTGATGACATAAGCAGCTCGATGATATCGATCTTCAGTCACGTGGATCAGCATATGACCTGCCCGGGCGCTTAGCATACCCCGATAGATGCATCTGCCTCGATACAACGGCAAGGGCGGCGAGGCAAGGATCCAAGGCCGAGTCTTTTCGAGGCTTCCAGTGAGCTGCTGGTCGAGGCAGATCCATCATCATCCCAGATCATCCATCCGTCCATCCATTTCAGTCATCCATCCATTCATCCACCCACCTTGTTGAGCCTCGCGCAACTGCAGGGGTCGCTGCGTTCAAGACAATCCCGCATCCCGTGCGTTTTGCTTCCCACTCGATCCGCTCGCGACGCGCCCTCCTCGGCCAGAAGACCGCCCAAACACCTTCTTCGACAAGAGAGAATCCCTATTGTTGTTTCTAATTCTCGGAGGGCCACTGCTGCGCGCAATCGCCGCCTCGACTCGTCCATTCTTACCATCACCGTCCCGGCGCATCGTCCCTGTCGCACTTGCGCTGACGCTACGAAGAGTACCTACCTACACGACGACGCTTCACACGCACAACACGTCTGGCACGCTTTTTTTTTTTCTCCCTACCTCTTCTTCTCCCCGCCCTGGCTTTCTGCCTGTCTCCTGGAAGAAGATTCTCCCCGCCCCCTTTTTTCCCCCTTTATCCCGACTTTTCTCGTCGCTTCAGAGCGGTGTGCGACAGCTTTGCCCCGAAGCGACGGAAACAAAAATATTTACGAATAGTACCGGCCTACCGTGTCTCTGTCGTCATGGCCACGGATTGGGCCAAATTGAAGGTTGTCGACCTCAAGGCGGAGCTGAAGCGCCGCGGCCTTCCTCAGCATGGACTCAAGACGGAATTGATCGCAAGGCTCGATGCTGCCGACATTGAGGATGCCCAGGTCGAGGAGGAAGAAGAAGAAGAAGAGGAGGAGGAGGAGGAGCAACAAGAAGAAGAAGAGGCCCTGCCCGAAGAGGTAGAAATGGAAGAGGAGCAGGATCAGCAGCAGGAGCAGGAGCAGCAACAAGACGAGGTCGCGACGAAAGAGGAGGCTGCGCCAGCGCCCGCTGAGGATGATGCGCCCGCGCCGGTCGAGGACCACCCACAGCCCGTTGCGACAGAAATAGACGAGCCCCGAGACGATTTGGTGAACGACCAAGAGAACGAGCCAACAACTACTACGGAGGAGGAGCGCGCCGCGACTCCGGAGAGGACTGAGGTCGAGGTCGAGGCCGAGGTCGAAATGCGCGACGTCGAGACGCGCGACGAAAGCCATGACGAGAAAACAACTGAACAGGGTCCTGCCGGGGATCGTGATGAACAGCAACAAGAACAGCAACAACCTGAACCCAAATCAGGCGACGAAAAGACCAGCGAGCAGCCGGCGGTCCGCGACGCTCACGATCGCGAGACCACCCCGGCGGCCGATCGACCGACCGATGAGAAACAAGCCAGCGAAGCGCCACCCGAAACCGTGCCTGGCTCCCAGAAGCGTAAGCAACGGTCCGCCAGCCCAACGCCCAACGAGGACGAGATTTCCCGCAAACGCGCGCGCACAGAGACAACGGCCAACGGAGACCGCGCCTACGAAGACGAGACAGCAGGGGCCAAGGCAGAGCCGGCCGCTGCCCCCAGCGCCATGGAGGTCGACGTCGAGGTCGCCGTCGAGGACAAGATTGCGCCCGAAGTCAAGGCTACCGCCGGTGACAGGATCGCCCATTACGGCGACGACAACGACGATGACGATAGGCGGAGGAGATACGATGAGCCTGCCCGGGATCGCGAGGCGAAACGCGCCGAGGCGAGCGCCGAGGCGGTCGAGGACATGGAGTACGAGCGAGACGTGCCCCCCGCGGTGCACCCCGCAACATCGGCCCTCTACATTAGCAACCTGATGCGCCCGCTGCGGCCCGACGACGTGCAGTCGCATCTCGCGGGCCTGGCCTCGACCAACTTCGACGCCGACGAGGCCCTCGACGACATCGTCACCCGCTTCCACCTCGACCAGATCCGCACGCACGCATTCGCCGTCTTCCGCAGCACCTCGGCCGCGGCGCGTGTGCGCACCGCCCTGCATGGCCGCGTCTGGCCCGACGAAAGCAACAGGAAACCCCTTTCGGTGGACTTTGTGCCCCCGGAGAAGGTCGGCGAGTGGATCGACATCGAGGAGTCGAGCGGCAACGGCCGGTCCGGCACGCGGTGGGAGATCGCCTACCGCGAGGGCCCCGACGGCGCCATCGAGGCCGTCCTCGAGTCCGGCCCCGCCGCCTCAGCGGCCTCGCGGTCACACCCGCCGCCCCCGCCGCCCCCTCCCGGCGGCAAGCCCCTGGGCCCGCGGGGCTTCGCCGGCGACTCCAGCTACCACCACAGCCAGCACCCCAACCCCAACAGCTCCAACGCCATCCCCGTCGGCCCCCGCGGCCAGCGCGACCAGCGCGACCAGCGCGACCCGCGCGACCCGCGCGACCCCTACCACCCCCACCACCACCACCCCCCGCCCACGGGCCCTCGCGCGCCGCGCGGCGGGCCCCGCGCCCCGCCCACCGCGCTCGGCGGCGTCGTCGAGGAGACACGCGCGCGCCCGTCCATCCCCTTCCAGCTCGTCGCGCCGGACGTCGCCGCCCGCCGCATCGACAACATGCGCTCCTTCTACTCGCGCGATGCGCACCGCGACTTCGGCCGCGAGATCAACCGCTACTCCTTCGAGGACGGCGACGCCTTCGTCGACCGCGGCAAGGAGGTCTTCGAGGGCATCCGGCCCCCCTACCGCGAGCGCGCCATCGAGCGCGAGCGCCGCGCCGGCGGACGGCACGGCGGGTTCGGCGGCAGGCCCCCGCGCCGCGGCGGCGCACCTCCCCCGCTCGCGCCCCTCGGCGGCGGCGGCGGCGCCCCTCCCCCCCCGCCGCCGCACTCGTCGTCGTCGTCCTACTGGCCCCGCAGCGATCGGTATCTCCCCGGCCGCGAGGCGAGCAGCAGCAACGGCGACGACCGCCGCTTCCGGTACGACGACGACCGGCCGTCTCGATACGGCGGCAGCGACTGGCGGCGCTGAATCCCCCCGGACTTATTCCGCAGTACGAGTACAATGTACTATCGAAAGATGCAGAACAAGAAACTCGAGGGGAAAACAAGACCAAAAGAAGCCAAAAAAATTTTTAATTGTTGACACATGGATTGCGTCGACGTGTCTGCTCGTCTCGCCGACTCGTGCTCAAGCACACGAGAGACGGTGTTGTTTATTTCGCCCCGATGGCGTTCAGGAGTTCAAGGCGGGGGGGTTGGGGGGGGGGAAAGGGGAACCGGGCACACCCATGGTAGGATATCACAGGACGGGACACGCGTTTAATGGCAGGCAGAGCAAAACAGGGCAGAGCAAAGGCACGAGTAAGGACAAGGCAGGGCACGAGACGGCCTTGTTACGCCCGGGATCTTGTATTCGTATTCGACTGGCCTCTTGTATGAAAACCGGCGCGGACAAGGGATAGAACATGATCTTTTTTTTTTCGCTGATGTACGACCTGGACTACTACTTCACTTATGCCGCTTGCGAATCAAGCAATCCCTTCTATGCCCCGAGATTCACTGTCACGAGGAACCCATTTGTTTGAAATTCAGATCCAATCCAATTGGATTACAATACAGCCGTTTCGAATACCCAAATGACAACGCCCACCCAACCGACCTGACCGATGCACCTTTTCTTTAAATTTTTCCCTTTCCAAATAGGCAGATCATGCTGAGCTAGCGAGGGGCACGGGCTCGACGCCCACGCGCTCCTTGCTCAGGACATCGAGGATGAACTGGCTGGGCCTGTTGTCCTTGTAGACGCGCTGGGCGTCCTTTGCGATGCGCACGTTCTCGATGTACCTGTCGAAGAGGTAGGAGCTGTCCATGGGCCCGCCCTTGGCCTCTGGGTGGAACTGGGTGGAGAAGATGGGGCGGGTCTTGTGCATCATGCCCTCGTTGCTGCCGTCGTTGAGGTTGACAAAGTACTCCTTGAAGTCGGCGGGCAGGGTGCCGGCGTCGACGGCGTAGCCGTGGTTCTGGCTGGTGATGTGGCACTGGCCGGTGGTGAGGTCGAGGGCGGGGATGTTGTGGGCGCGGTTGCCGTACTTCATCTTGATGGTGCGGGCGCCGACGGCCATGGCGAGGAGCTGGTGGCCGAGGCAGATGCCCATGATGGGGGTGTTGGAGGTCTCCATGAGGCGGGCGAGGTTGTAGACGGTCTCCTGGCAGTGGGTGGGGTCGCCGGGCCCGTTGGAGATGAAGACGCCGTCGAAGTGGTCGGCGACCTTGTGGATGGGGTAGTTGAAGGGGAAGACGGTGATGGAGGCGCCGCGGCTGACGAGGCTGCGGAGGATGTTCTCCTTGACGCCGCAGTCGATGAGGGCGATGTGGAGCTTGGCGCCGGGGGACTCGATGACGAAGGGCGCCTTTGTGCTCACGCGCTTGACCAGGTTGATCTGGCCGGGGTCGACGAAGCTCTCGTCCTCGTCGGCGTCGTACTCGTCGCCGATGGAGATCCTGGCGAGGGAAGAGCCCTGCTCCCGGAGGAAGGTGACGATCTCGCGGGTGTCCACGCCGGAGATGGCGGGGATGCCCTCGCGGGCGCACCACTCGCCCAGGCTCTCGACGGCGGTCCAGTGGCTGTAGTTTGTGGCGACGTCGGAGACGACGACGCCGGCACACTGGATGTGGGGGGACTCGAAGTACTTGAGCAGGTTGAACTGGTCTCGCTCACTGGAGGGGACGCCGTAGTTGCCGATGAGAGGCTGTGTGAAGACGAGGATCTGACCACGGTAAGACGGGTCCGTCATGGACTCGGGGTAGCCCACGAGGGAGGTGGTGAAGACGGCCTCGCCCGAGATGTTGGCATTGGCGCCAAAGGCCTTGCCACGGAAGACGGGACCGTCCTATTGCAGGCGGCGAGCACTCATGTCAGCTCTCACGTGTACGATTCAATGGCGACACGATGAAGGGAAGGGAAGGGAAAAGATGTCATACTCGAATGGTGAAGGTGGCAGGCAGGGACGGGACGGGCTCTGTGCCTCGTTTGAGCGGCGTCGGCATCTTCCTACCCTTGCTGCCGGCAGCAAAGGCCTGCTGATTGGAGGCATATCGGGCCTGGAGCACGATCCGGGAGCGGATCCCGGACGTGTTGGTGAAGCGACCAGCCAGTCGAGAGAACATTGCTGCTGCTGCTGCTGCTGCTGCTGCTGCAAGGCTCAGGCGGTGGTGCTGAGGGAGAGGAAGGGGGGGTGGGAGGGGTTGTATGGTCTTGAGAAGTCTGCGAGATCGTGAGGCTCCTTAAGCCGAGAGCGACCTCCACAGATGGTCTATGGCGATTGGGAGAGTTAGTGATAGATCGGAGAGAAGAGAAGAAGGGGTCCGGAGTAGGTGAGTCAAGCATTGTGCATCTTTTGGGGGAGCGAGGCCCAACGAACCCGAGAGATAATCCTACATGGGGGGGGGGGGGGCCGATACGTTAGCGAACTGTCGTCATCACGCGCACGAGGCCATCTCCAAGGGTCATTGATCCATTGCCATTGGCATCGACCATGTTGTTTCCCGGGCACAACCAGCCCGAAGGCAGCGCAATCCATTGCCATGCCGGCCAAGGGGAGTCGTGACTCGTACCTGAGAAGTGAAGACTGACGGGCGCCCGTTCATAAGGGCGGATTGGCGGGGGACTGTAGTAGGTTGTTCAGATTCGGCGAGGGGTTCTGTGCAGATCGGGGGCGTGGTGGGGCGATGTATGTAGTATGGATTTGCCGACGACACAATTTTTTTCTCTCTCTCTCTCTCTCTGTGTGTGTGTCTCTCTTGGGTCGGGATTAGGCTCTCGATCTCTTGTGTGTCTCTCTCTCGCATGCAGGCTGCGACCTGATGATGGTAGAAAAGGGTTTAGGGAAGAAAACAGGAGAGAGAATCGATTCGGGGATCCGAGGGAGGGGGGAAATCGAGATTAAAAGAGAGGGAAGGCACGAGAGACGTCGCTGCTGCCATTGATTTGATTCCAAGTTTCCCAATTTTCGGGGTCGCGCGCGTTGTGGGGCGTCGGATCCACCGCGATATCTCCGTTCGGCAAGTCTCGCGGCCTGTGATTGGCTGCGTCTCGCGATGACAGCACTTGGTCCAGCGGTTTGCGGAGGCGCCGTCCAGGGGATTATGGAGCGCTTCCAGGCGGGTTCCAGTGGGCTTCAGTGGGCTTCAGTGGGCTTCAGTGGGCTTCAGTGGGCTTCAGTGGGCTTCAGTGGTGCATAAGCGGTGCTCTAGCGGTCCATCAGCGGTGCTCCAGCGGTTGGCCATAACGCTCTGTCCAGGGTAGGCGATGAGTCGCGGCCATTGGGACTCGATGACGGGCTCCGATATCGCCGGAAAAGGCACTTCCTCGATGTACTCCGTACTGAAAGTGACGTATCTCGACTTCAATGATGGTGTCCGTGTTTGAGTCTGATGATGATTGTTCAATGCCCTCCAGATCAGGCCTCTCCATCACCAGATCGTCGAGGTTCAGATTGTCATGGATGATTCTCAATGTTCTATTCCCTCTATACACGAGCCTCTATCCCTTCAGACATCCGTAGATCTAGATACCGTTCAGGCCTCACATCACCCCGAGCTCCTTCAGCTTGCTGATCAGCCCGTCCACGCTGTCCACCTTGCCGCCACCCTGTCTCGGCGCCGGCTCTGCAAATCTCGTCAGCATGTGCGTAGAAGATGAAGATGATCAAGATGAAGATGATGAAGATATTGAAGAGTGAGGACCCACCCGTCACCTTGAGCACCTGCAGCCGCCTCTCGTTCTCCATCCCAAAGTCGGCCAGCGTCTTCTTCTCGAGCGGCTTCTTCTTGGCCTTCATGATGTTGGGCAGCGTCGCGTACCGCGGCTCGTTGAGCCGCAGGTCCGTCGTCACCACCATCGGCAGCCGCGCCCGCACCGTCTCCACCCCGCCGTCAATCTCCTTGGTCACCGTCACCGCGTCCCCGGCCCCGAACTCGATCCGGCTCGCCTGCGTCGCCTGCGGCCACCCCAGCAGGCCCGCCAGCATCTGGCCCGTCTGGCCCGCGTCCCCGTCGATGCTCTGCTTGCCCACAATCACGAGGTTGCTGCCCTGCGCCTCCACCGCCCGCCGCAGCAGCTTCGCCACCGCAAGCGGCTCCAGCTCCTCCCCCTCCGGGAGCTCCACGTGGATCCCGCGGTCCGCGCCCATCGCCATCGCCGTCCGAAGCACCTCCTGCGCCTTGGCCGGCCCGGCCGTGAACGCGCAGATGTCCTCCACCCCGCCCGGCGCGCGCTTCTTCTCCCGAATCCGCACCGACTCTTCGATCGAGAGGTCGTCGAACGGGTTCATCGAGTGCTTCACCCCGGCCGTCTCGACGCCCGTCTGCGCCTTGTTGACGCGCGGTTTGACCTGCGTGGTTTGCCCTGTCAGCCGTCCATCCAGACTCTCTCTCCTCTTTCTCCTCTTTCTCCTCGAAGAACCCTCTCGCCACGCAATTGATGCTGTATTGTGATGGCCCTCGATCGCACCGCAACTGTCTTACCGCATAGTCAATCACCCGCTTCACGGGGACCAGGATCCGGAGTGCAGACATTGCATTGATCGATTCAATGCTCTCTTCCCGTCAGGCGCTCTGGCGGTTTTGACAAGCTCAAGGGGGCTGATGCGCCGTCAACGCTTCAATCCAAGACGCCGAGTCAAGTCCTTGTCCTGCGCCAATGCGTCCCGGTTAGGGCCGGCATTTCCCTGCGAGCCTCGGGCCATCAAGCACGTGACCCGTCCCGAGCGATGGAATAGCATCAAGTCCACTACTACTATTGTATGTATGTCAATCCATTGATGTCCATCTACATACATATCGATCAATGCATCTCCGTACGATCCCCCCTCAAGGCCGTTGATCATCATGAGGCTCTGTTTCATCAAGCCCCAGGGACGGGCCGGGAGATTATTATTGCTCTCTATCTCTATATCATGTCGACGGCCCCAACTAAAACATCTACAGTATCTTCATGCCCCCCCAGCGCCTACCAGTCGTCCCACTCATCGTTTGTCTGCTTCTGCGCACCCGCGCCCCCCGCGCCTTTGCTCTTCCCCATCCCAATCGCGCTCGTCCCTATCGCGCTACTCGTGCTCGCCTTGGGCTGGTCCGCCAGGCTCGAGAAGTCGTCCCAGAAGTCCTTGCGGCTCGCGTCCAGCGGCGCATCGCGCGACCGGGCCCCCAGCCCCCCCGGCCCTCCTCCTGCTCCTCCTGCTCCTCCTCCCGCGCCCCGACTGCCGTGCTCCGCGGGGCCCTCGACGAATCGTGTAAATCCCTCCTGCGCGTTCTTGCCCGCAATCTGTGCCTGCCGGGCGATCTGCGCGGCCGTAAGCTGTGCCTGCTTGGCAAAGTCGCCCTCCGCGAGCTAGAAGCCAAAATATGGGTTAGCATTTTTGAACTCGACCCGGGACTGTAAGTTGTAGCCAAAAATAATGGTAGGGTATGATGCAAGACGCACGCTCTTAGCCGTGGGCTGGATGTAGCCGTCGTTGACCGTCTTGGCCGTCTTCTGCACCGTCGACGTGAACCACCCAAAACCCTTGGTCAGCGCCGCCACGGGATCCCTCTGCACGTCCTCGAAGAGCGGCAGCATCCCGCCGCCCATGCCGCCGCCGCCGCCGCCCTGCGCCGACGCCGCGGGCGCGGGCGAGTTCCCGAACCCGCTGTACCGCCCGCCCTGGCTCGGCGGCACGTCGTCCGGCCGCGAGGCGTTGCTCGCGCCGAGCCTGGCAAAGTACTGGTCGTCCACCCTGGTGGTCCTGCCCGCGCCCACGCCTGCGCCCGCGCCGGGGGACTGGCTGCGGCTCGCGCTCAGCGGCGTGGCCGTCCGCGACGCGCTGGATGCCTGCTGCTGCTGCTGCTGCTGCTGCTGCGGCTGCTTGCTTGGTACCGGGGGCGGCTTCTTCTCGCCGGCGACGTACTCGCGCCCCTCGGCCCTGCACGCCAGCCTCTCCTTCCACTCCTCGCCGACCTCGCCCCCGTAGCGCTCCGCGATGGTCGCGTCGTCCCACGTCAGGCCGCGCATCTGCGTGTCCTCGTGCTCCTCGAAGAAGCGGCGCCAGTTGTCGTTGCCGCCGAGCCGCATCCGCTCAATCTCGTTGGCCTTGAAGGCGTCCATGGAGATGCTGCGCACGAAGGAGATGTGCACCCCGAGCCCGCGGTGCACGCCCGCGCAGCTGAGGCAGATGAAGATGCCGAACTTGGGCGACGCCCACTGCGGCGACGGCGCGTTGCAGTCGCAGCAGAGGTTATTCTTGTGTTCCCTTTGCAGGGCGGCCAGCTAAGGGGAGAAAAGAAACCGGCACGTCAGTCGTCGCCGTCATCGTCTTGGTCGAGCGCGCGCGCGCATGCACACGCACATGGCAGGTGGATCGGGAAGGGGTGCGCCATACCTTGGACCGCGTCTCGGGGTCAACCTCCCAGATGGCCTTGGACGCCATTGCTGCGCTGCCGATGATCGATCGTGCGTTCGCTCGCTCGCTATCGGATCGACGACTTGTACAAGAAGAGAGCCGGGTATCTCCGAAGAGAGAGGTGTCCAAGGTCGAGTCGAGGGCGAAGTCGAGAGGGTCGAGTCGTGGAGAATGAGGCTGGTGGCCAGGGCAGTCGAGCTGATGCGAAATGACGGTCCGCGCTGGGCGGTGCAGCCGAAGGATCGGAGTTGATGATTCAATGCAGCTCAATGCATCGACGGATCTCGGGTAGCCACTGGTTGGCCAGTATTAAGTTCTGTGCAAAGAATCAATGATCTGTCTAGAATGCTGGTTTATTACATTGATTGAAATGCACAAGTCTATCTTTGATGCCTCCAATGTGCATTGAACTGAGGCAGTCAGTCTTCAACAGATCCATCCATCCATCCCAGGCCAGATCATGGCTCTCGCTTCTCCAAACAATGAATTGATCCAGTTCGATCAATCAAATCCATCTGGAACCTGCTCACGCCGCTACGCTGTTAGTGCACGGTGCCTGGATTACTAAGTACGGGCAACATTTACAGCCGCCAGAGCATCCAATCCCACGCAGCTCTTCAAATCCATTGATTCCAACAAGATTTACGAGTACGAGGACGGCCCAAGACATCAGCAACCATCACTCCATCTCCTGCGTCCTTTGCAATTGCATCAATCACGCCGGCCCCGTCAACATGTACCCTTGCACAGTCAAAAACCGTCCTGTTCAATTCTGGGTGACCTCCCCCCTCTGCCAGCCCTCTCTCGACCACGCCGCTGGCCTGCCAAGCGGAGCAATGGCAAAGGGGAGCAATCAAACGAAACCTAGAAGTGGTACCAATACACAAGTGACGGACTTTTTTTTTCCATTTCCCTCCCTCAGGCGTTCCTTGCTTCAGTGACCGGGAAGAATAGCTTGTCGAGCCCTGGCAGCCAGTCGAATTCCATCCCAGGCTCCTCAAGAGTTCAAGCGGCTGCTTTCGAGCTGTCCTACTGCCCTCCCAAGTAAGAAATAAACAGCCTGTGTTGCGAGCGGAATCGTGTAAAGCGATCATCTACCGTAATTGAAATTTTCGAAATCGCGTTTCATATCGTAATAGGTACTTGTCATCGTAAAAGGGGTATGTCGTTGTCTGTGAGAGAGAAAAAAAATTACGCCACGGCTTGAAGGGCTTAAGCCGTGATGGTGGTGACCTCGACAACCTCAACGGTCTCGGCAGCCTGACCCTCGACGGGCTTGGCCTCCTCGTCAGTCTTGTCGGGGCTGTCAATGGCCACCTTGACGGCGATTTCGCGGCCCTCAATCTCCTTGCCGTTCATCTCCGCGACAGCCCTCTGCTGGCACTCGTGAGAGGCCAGGGTGACGAAACCAAAACCACGTCCCTTGCGCTGCTCGCCACGGGCCTGGAGCTTCTTAGCCATGAATCGGGGGATCGGGCGGAGGGCAATCTTGGCCGACGAAGGCTCGTAATCCTTGAACAGTTCAAGGAGCTGCTCATTTCAGCGTCAGCGCAAAAAGCTCATCAATCGTTCGCACAGGGAAAAGGGGTTCAAATACCTGCTCCTCAGTCAGGTGGTATGGCAGGTTGGCGACCATGACCTTGGTCGTGGAGGGGATACCATCGGCGGGGGGACCACGCTCACGGCGCTCGCGCTGGGGCCGTGACTGGTTCCTGGCCCGGTGGTTCTTGTCCGACTTGTCCCCAGAGTTCGACTCATCGTTCTTGTTGGTGATGTCCTTGAGCGCCGCCCTCTCGGCACCCGCGTCGGCACCGGAGCCATCACCCTCCTTCCCCTCCTCGGAAGTCTCCTGCTGACAGCATTAGTCTCTGGATCAAAGAGGTTGGGTAATTTATTTTTTGTTTATTTCTCGTAGACTTACGCCGCCGGCGACGAGGCGACCACCGCGTCCGCCACGTCCGCCACGTCCACGGCCTCGGCCACGGCCACGGCCAGAGGCACGACGGCGGGCACCGTCGGCACCGGAGCCCTCGCCGTTGGCACCCTCCAACCTTTCACCGAGCGGCTCAGGCTTGCGGGCCAGCTGGACGGAGACCTTGCGTTCGAGGATCTCCTGACCAGACAGCTCGGCAATGGCACGGTCGGCCTCGTTGGGGGTGGAAAGGTCGACGAAAGCGTAGCCAACGGCGCGGTCGGTGCGGGGGTTCTTGGGGATCGACACGTTTTCACTGAACGCCCAAGTTGGTCAGCCTCTGATTACTGGTGATAGTGGTATGTGGTTGCACCAGGTACATGTAACATGACGGGGGCAAGCCTGGACAAAAGGGAAGAGGCATGAACGCGAGGGGCACGTTGCGAGAGGAGGAGCGACGGGTCCATTCAAGCGTGGAGGGACTTGGCCGTTGGGCCCCAGGCGCAACGCGGCCCAGGCAACCCCCCCGAGTCCCAGGGCAGGAGGATGAATACTGCTGACTACTAGTATGTAGTATTCTGCGCTCTTGGAGTTTTGGCTGCGAAACTCGCCCGCCGCCCGGGGGTTGGGGTTGAAAGTCGCATTCCGGGAATCCAAGCCCAGGGACCAAGGGATCGTCACGGCCCACCTCGTTTCCAAGGGGCCCATGTCGTCATCCGTCAAGGCACCTCGGCATGCGTGGAAATGCAAGGAAAAAGGCGGAAAAGGCGGAGAAGGCGAAGGGGGGAAGGGAGCAACTTACACAAGATAACTCTTGAAGAAGTCCTTCAACTCTCCCTCGGTTGTCGCGTAGGCCAGGTTGCCAATGTACAGGCGGCGGCCCTCAGCAGCACTCGCCGAGGCAGCCTCGTTGGCGGCGGCCTTGTCGTCGGCGGGCTTCGTGTTGAGGTTGCCCAGAGCGATGGAAACGTCGTTAACGGCGGCGTCGGGGCCATTCTCCACGTTGGTTGCAGACATGGTGATTGAGTCGAGTTGTCGGTGGATGGAGGAACGGGTTGAGAGGCGTTTCCGACGAGGTTCAACGTGAGAAGGCAGTTGAAACTCTGGTGCAAAGAGGGAGGAGGTTGGTCAGGGTAGCTTCGTGCCCTAGATGGAGATTGAGAGTAGACAAACGTCGATGCGTTGCGCGGAAACACAGATTTGGCTGGAGGTGTGTGTGAAGAGAGAAGAAGGGGGGGGGAAAGGGGGGGCAGCAAACGTGCGATTCTAAAATATTTTTCGCAGGTTGTGCTGCCGCGCTGGTTGTTGCTGCCGCCGCTGCTAATCGCACTGCTACTGCCGCTGCTTGCTGCTGCTGCTGCACCGCCGAGGGAGGAAGGACCGTGCAGCGGAGGGGGGAACGACTCACTCGGCGGGAAAGAGGGAGGGAGAGAAGGGGGGGGGGGGAACAGAGGGGAGGAGAGGGGAGCGGAACTTGGGAAGGAAGGGTACGGACAGCGAAGGTAGACCCGGCGAACAGACTACAATGGAGGGGCATGGGGAAGGAGCGTTCGTTGCGAGCAAAAACGCGGGGCAGGCGTGACGGCGGTCATCAGTCGCGGGTTACCTGGGGGTACCGGGGGCTGAGGTATCTTTTCGCCCCCCTTCCCAACAAGTTCAATCTTGAAAAGCCCGAGGCGGCGGGTTGCAGTCAGTGCTACACCGATAGCATCCAGGTGTCATCTTGGGACGCCAGCGATTCTTGGTTCTTCCTTTGATTCCACTTGTGGCCCAAACTGGCTACCCGGTCGACCTGGGCAAGTCTAGACTCTGAACTTTATTCTCCTGCTTGTTGGGCTCATTCGGCATCCGCTGCTTGGTTCAATGATATTGACCAACCGCTCCGTACATACGGAGTAGGTAGTACTCCGTACGGAGACTCCTACCTACAAGGTACTAAGCACTCCGAGGTACTCCGTAGTGGCACCTGCCCTGCCCTTGGAATCATTCCAGGTGCTTCCTTCTCCTAGAGCCCAACTTTGGAACAACCGAGACCGCGACTCTGCAACCGAGCCTGTAATGCCAGTTGCGCCTGCCGCTGGGTATTGTCGGTCAAGCGCACCCGCCTCTGCACTGCAAGGCTCCTTCCTCCGAGTCGTCGTCCCTCCTGCACCGACTCGAGACTCGGATCTTAGAAGGATTGACCTCAGTCCAGGTGAGAGGCCTCCTTTCGCCTGGCCACAAGTGAGTCGTGCTTACCTGTCCGTAGAGTTTGGCAGGTCAGCTTATCCTCTCGCAACTGCCTTTCGAGGTCACCAGGGGCATCTTCGCACTCGTGCCTTCCCAGAAGCGCTTTCAGACGGCAGCTCACGGAAGGCAGCGCCCGTGGTCGTCGGAAGGAGCTCAGGACTCCTCCTGCTACTGAAGGCAAGTCGATCCAGCGAGGAAGGACCTCTGGCTTCTGATGTGTGAAGAGTCGGAATTTGATGGATCAATATTCTTCTGCCAGGAGGAGTCCAAAGTGAAGCAATTCATGTTTGCATTTTGGTGATGAGTCGCGTCAGATTCGAGGAAGATTGCAGGCTCTCGTCTACTCCGTACGAGTACTCCATACGCCAATCCACGATGCCGGGAGCGAACGCCACGCATCCACCGGCACATAACTCCGTTTCCACCTCGATCCGGTTCCTTGCGTGTCGCGCATGCGCAAGATGGAGACCACGACCTGCTTGCCAAAGCCAGCCAGACGCATCGGGCCAGAGCGATGCAGGCAGGCGGTTCGTTCCTCGCCCAGAGGTGCGTATCCGGATCTGCGCTTCGCATGAAGCCTCACGAGGCCGGTTCGGACGCTGGAATGGAGGAATCAATTGCTTGTCGGTCGTTTTGGGCTGCGCGGGCTTGCGCTGGGGGGGGGTTCCACATCCCCTACCCAGCGGACAGGGTCAGGGACCGCGTACGAGTCCAGGTAGGGATCTCAGGAAACTAACGAACGTGGCCCCAGAGGCTTGGGCCTCCATCACAGACCACATGGGAGGAAAAACAAACCCGGGGTTGTGCTGGAGAGCACGCCGTACGAAATACAAGTACTCGTCACGGTATTGTCTCGCCTCCGACGCCCCTCACTGAGATGTTGAATCCTCCGATTGGGTCTGGCTGAGAAGACAATGGCACACGACACGTGGCGAGAGCGCACGATGCAGATCCAGGGGAAATCACACGAAAGAAAAACCAAGGATATTCATCATTTGTTGAGGTGCGATCCAGCTCGAGGATAACCACTGAAAGCGACGCAGTCCAGGATATAGAGGGACATATGTATTGATCCGCCTCCGGTACTCGCATGGATCAATACAGGGACTGGAGCTGCATGCCTAGAGGCATCGAGTCTGGGGTCAAAACGGAAGATGTGCCTGACACCTGTTGGAGACTAGTTCGAGTACTGTACGGAGTAGGAGGAGGAAACAAACCGATCATCACGAGGACATGATGCCAACGTCAACGGCGGCGTGACCCAAGTCGCACGTGCGGTCTTCACACTCCATGCTCGCCGCCCGCCGAATCGATCCTCCGCACCGCTGCAGTGTTATCGGACGAGGTGCATCGGCATCTTGTGCCTGACATATGTACGGACTTTGTACACATCCCGAAACTCAAAGTGCGCAGTCTGCACGCGACAGCTTGTCCTCGTACCGTAGGGCTACCAGACTGTAGTATCATTGATGTGAACTTCGGACTCCGTACTCCGTACTCCGTACAACAAGCCCTAGTTGGGCATCCCCGACGCGCCAAAGCACGCAGTACGCCAAGCTTTCGCCATCTCACGGGCGCCCGGAGGATCTCGATGGGCAGGTGAAAAGCCCGCATCCTGGCACACGTGGTGCTCGATGCGGCAATTTGGTAGGCCCGGCGACCTTCACCCACGATGATGCGGAGCCGAGAACGACGAGATTGGCGACGAGATGCATGAAAGCAACTTGAATCGAATCACGCGGGAGTCGATTCTGCGAGTCTCTCCGCCACGATAAGATAAGATGTCATGACTATCGATAAGATTGAGTCACGTCATCGGACCCCACATGTGAATGTCGATCGCGCCTTCCCGACGAAATGGATTAGTCATCTCGACCTCGAACCACAACTCCAACTTCCATCATCTCAACTTCTCAGCCTCCCGAGATTCACCATCTGCATCTGGAGTACTTCGTACGGAGTAGCAACTTCGAAAAAGCGACGACTATTGGCCGGTTCCTTGCATCTCGATCCTGCGCGACGCCGACCCGCCATATGCGAACCATGCACTTATAGCATTCACCTCTCCCCCCTCCACCCCCTCTGGCCCTCGAGAGCCACCGATGGGTTCTTTGCCTCCCAAAATGAAGGACCCCGGGAGGAGCGTCCTGATCCTCTTCGGCTCGGAGACGGGAAATGCACAGGACATTGCTGAGGAGCTTGGCCGCTTGTGCCAGAGGCTCCATTTCAAGAGCCATGTCGAGGAGCTCAATGGCGTGGAGCTGGTGAGTAGTCTCCCTACAACACCTTCTGAGTGCTGTGACTGACAGTCATCCTCTTCGACACCATCAGAGCGCTCTCCTGCAGCATCAGCTCGTCATCTTCGTCATCTCAACAACGGGACAAGGAGACATGCCTCACAATTCCTTGGCCTTTTGGAAAAAGCTACTGCGCAAAAAACTTCCTCCTGGCTGTCTCGGCCAGCTGAGGTACACTTGTTTCGGCCTAGGAGACAGCGCATACCTCAAGTACGCCACCAGACTATGGATCCCCTCATCTGGTCGACTCAATTCGTGTCGAGCATATGGACTGACGCAAAATCCGCTTTCTTAGGTTCAACTGGGCGGCGAGAAAGCTCGTTCGGCGGTTGGAGCAGCTAGGCGCCACCACATTCACGGATGTTTGTGAGGCTGATGAACAGTTCCCCGATGGGTATGCTCAACCACCTCACTCAAAATCTCATCGGATTTCCGCTGACTGATGGCCCCTGCAGCATTGACGGCAGCTTCGCACGCTGGGCTGACACCCTTCGAACCCATCTCCTGGAGTCGTATCCACCACCAGCCGGTCTTGAACCAATACCCGACGACACCATCCTGCCCCCGAAATGGTCTCTTGAGCCGGCGCTGAGCAAGCTCAAAGCCGGATCCCCGAACCTCCCTGACTTGACGAAGCTTTCGTTGAGAAATGGCCAGGCGGATGGCATCCAAAACGGCAGCCCGGACTTCAGCGCGCAGCTCAACCAGCCGCCAACGGAGGCCCTCCCTGTCCCGGATGGCTGGACAGCAACCCTCGCCGAAAACAAGAGACTCACGCCCTCCACCCACTGGCAGGACGTCCGCCTAGTCTCCTTCAACATACCCCCCCGCGAGTCCGGAGAGCGCCTCGAGATCAACCCAGGAGACTGCCTGACCCTCTACCCCAAGAACTTCCCGGCCGACGCCCAGAAACTCATCTCCCTCATGGGCTGGGACCACATCGCCGACCAGCCCCTCGACCTCTCCGCCTGCGGGCCCTTCCCCCAGAACCTATTCGCGCCCGAGCCGTGCACCCTCCGCGCCCTGCTCCTCCACAACATCGACATCACCGCCATCCCGCGCCGATCCTTCCTCAAGAGCATGTCCTACTTCACCTCGGACGAGTACCACCGCCAGCGCCTCCTCGAGTTCACCATGACAGAGTATCTCGACGAGTACTTCGACTACGCCACGCGCTCCCGCCGCAGCATCATCGAGGTCCTCGAGGAGTTCACCTCTGTCAAGATCCCCGCCGCTCGCCTCCTCGACGTCTTCCCCCTCATCCGCGGCCGCGACTTCAGCATCGCCAACGGCGGCGCATCGCTCGCGGGCCCCGCAGCCGAGACCAACCCCCACGCCACCTCCAATTCCAATCCCAACATCAATTTCAACACCGAGACCGCGACCGGCACCCGCGTCCAGCTCCTCGTCGCCCTCGTCAAGTACCGCACCGTCCTCCGCAAGCCTAGAGAGGGCCTCTGCTCCCGCTACCTCGCCCCCCTCCCTCCCGGCTCCTCCCTCCGCGTCTCCCACAAGCCCGTCCTCTCCTCCATCCACGGCCCCGCCAACGCCCCCCGGCCTCTCATCGCCATCGGCACCGGCACCGGCATCGCCCCCATCCGGGCCCTCGTTCAGGAACGCCTCACGCACCCCGCCGCCGGCCCCGCGCTCGTCTTCTTCGGCAACAGGAACCGCGACGCCGACTTCTTCTTCGAGCACGAGTGGCCCGCCCTCCAGAAGAACGCCGCGGCGCACACACCCGCATCCGCATCCGCATCGCCCCCGCTCCATCTCTTCACGGCCTTCTCGCGCGACCAGCGCGAAAAGATCTACGTCCAGGACGTCCTCCGCAGGGAGGCCCCCCGCATCAGGGACCTCATCGCCCAGAGGCCCATCTTCGCCGTCTGCGGCGGGTCGAGCAAGATGGCGGATGCCTGCAAGCGCGCCGTCTTCGAGCCCTTCCTCAAGCTCAAGGAGGGGGAGGCCAGCGGCGCTGCGGAGAAGAGCGAAGAGGAGAGGATGAAGGAGCTGCTCGCCTCCGTGACATGGTGGCAAGAGATATGGTGATGGAATTTCTTTTTTCTCGTGGGAATCACGACCACTTCTGCATAGCCATTGTCAACATTATCATTACCAGTAGAGTATCATCTTCTGTTGATTTCTTTCTACAAGATACTTGTTCACATCAGTCCAAGATCTGCTGTCACCGTGATCCTGCTGCCTTTCACTGAAGCCGATACCCGGTTTTCGGTCTCAACTTCATTCGTCTCCTTGTCGAGTACAGCCGATGCTCAGGCCCACCCCTCCTCTTCATTCATATCACCAGATCTAGGATCACAACCGCCATCCTGATCGATTTCGAGAGTTTGATCATCAGCGCTCTACTGGTATTCCGGAGCGTCCGGAGCATGGACAGGTACACAAAAACCGCCCAACCTCTCACATTTGGCAGCCACTGGTAATATCAGCGACATACAGTCATGTCTCTTCCAATCAGAGGGAAACAAAGAAAGAGAAACAAAGCCAATTCTCGCCGCAACTCCATTGCTAACCCAGAATCTAAAAGATTCAGAAAAAAAAACAGAAATGGAAAAGGCATGATGACTGCTATATGGCGAAAGCAGGCAAGAGTGCTCATACTATCGCAGCAGATCGAGCAAGATCAAATCCGAGGGGAAGAACCATCCGATCAGTCCTTCTCCCAACTATACCTCGAGGCAGCCATCTGCGGGACATGCACAAGATCGGTGCCATCCACCCTCTCTTCACTCGCAGCAGATCTGGGCCACGGGCTCACAGGATCTGTCGAGGAAAGCATTCCTTGGGTCGAGATGGTCAGCGTGACATTCAGGTTGCCGCCGGCTCCCGAGCTCGGTAGTTGGGCCTGCTTTCCGAGGGCGTTATCTTGTTCCGTGCTGCCTTGTGTCGAGTCTTCCGGATCGTCTATGTAGAAGCTCCGCAAGTTATCTTCGGAGGATTGCATTGCTGGTCCGGGGCGAGATGTGGCGGTGTTTCGGTTATCCGAGCCCCCAGCGAACGAGGCTATGATGTTCTGTCGCAGCAATTGCAGGCTCTCGGGCAGCTCTCCAACGCAGACTATATTCGTTGGATCAATCGGGTCTTTCTGGAAAGACCTAGATGGCACTGGATGTACCGCAGTGGATTGAGAACGCGCTGAGCCAGGCCGACTCGCATTTGCAGACTGCAAGGTTCCACCAGCTGAGGGCGATAGACGGGAGGTAAGACGGGCTTCATCGGCCGTCCCGTCGGATGAGGCTCGGGGAGGGATGCTTGCCGTGGCTGATGAGGCCAAGCCGGTCCCGTTGACGGTATCCGGATGGGGAGAAATCGGCGACGGCGATGGGAGAGCTCTCAGGAACGAGTCGGTGCCGAGGGGGGAGATCTGAGGCGAAATCGGGATCGAGTCCTCTTGAGGCGCGTTGAGGCTGCCTTGATGGCATTCTGAGGAGCATTTCTTCTCGGGGGGAAGATACACGCCGTCTGCCGGGGGAGTGTATTCCGGTGCTGGGCCCTGAAGCTGCAGATCGATCCTCCTCCGCGCCACCTCATAAGCGCTCAATTCCGTCTCGTGTGTCCGTATCTCGGCATCTTCGAGGACGTATCCATGATCTTCGGTGGCATCGAGCTCAATGGGGGCTTGGGGCACGGCTAGCTCGTGGATTTCGGAGTTCGGCACCTCGGTCGGAAAGTCGAGCATCCTTGCCTGGGACCCCTGACTCTGCCCGCGCCTACTTCGCGTCATCCTGGCCATGGTGTGCGAAGCTGACGATCTCCTGTTTTCGGCGTTCTCGATGGAGGAGGAGTCCTTGGCCTCCTGGGCCTCTATTTCTGTCCTCTGGCGGCGATTTCTACGACGGCCGTAGCAGTATGCGCTGAGCAAGCTCAATATGGACAACACCACGGCCCCAACCACGAGGCCGATGATCTGAGCCGTGTTGAGGTCGTCACTTTGACGAGACTTCTTGGGCGGTGGAGGATAGGGACTTCCATTGGGTCGCTTGATGGCTATGATCCTGGCCAGCCGTCTGCTGGTGAACTGGGACTGAAAAAGCTTGAAAATGCCGAAGTCGTACTTGGTGACAATATATGCCTCCTGCAAGAATGACCTCCCGAGAATGAAGGAAGAGCTATTTGTCGAATGCCTCAAAGCGAAATACGGGACAGACGGGTCGCCGTATGCAATCGCATTAGAAAAGGGATACTGCAGTAGACCGATGAAAGCTTGAATCGGAAGGGTGATATTGACAACACCGGGGGCTTCGAGGGGCTTGCCGAAGTTGTCGTGATTGTCGATGCTCGAGAAGGCGAAAGTGAAATTGTAATTGGATCCCGAGTTCATGAAGTCCTGATACTGCTGGTTCGAGATGGTATAGAGTTCGAAGGTGCTATTGTAAGTCAAATTGAAGGCTTCCGCGAATCGAGCACATAAAGCCTCGGGCAGCCACAGAAAAGGCGTCGTGCTATCGACGAGGGCAGTAAAAGAATCGTCCCACGTCGAAAGTGTCTTGCTTGAAGACTCCCAATTTCCCGGCATGGTGTTGTTGCTATCGGGAATCTCAACTTCAATGCCTCGAACAAGGGCGCGTGGGAGATTGTCTGGCGACAAAACGAAGTCGACCTGATGGCGTATTAGTCTGGACGCGTCTACGCCACCTAGAGTGAGCGAGACGGGGGCATTTTCTGCACGCTTGGTCAGTACAGCCATCACGGCCTGAGCAGGAGGGACCATAAAATTCTGGGAATGGCCTACTGTAAGAAGCACCAGCAGTGTAACCGTAGGTGTAGCTGGGGATGAGACCATAGGTCTGGACCGCCTGGATGAGAGGAGACTGTGCCGTCTTGCGACCGAAGGTGCCTGGGTTGACTCCGAGACCGAAAAGTCCAGTCCAATAATCGGTCGTATTGATGGCTGCCATGAGCGCTTTGGGCATTCGGAACATGGTCCTGCCGGAGCCAGCATTTGGACCGGAACGGGGGCCAGGGTTACCACCGGAGCCGCCACCGGGGCCACCACCGGGGCCGTCGGAGCCAGCGGCGGGGATCCGGGCATTGAGGGAGTCGAATCCGTACTGGCCGTTCCCACCATATCCAAGGTAGTCCAGCCCAAGCTGCCAGAGTCCTAACGATGACGAGCTTTTCGAATCTGTCGGTGTGTAGATGCCTCCACGTGAGGAGGCGCAATACACGTCATCTTAAAGGTGAGATTCAAGAATTACTGTCAGCATGTTGTAACCAGGTTGACAACGGCGATCAGAAATTATCGAGGAATCTGAAAATCAAAAGCCTGGAGAGATCTAGAGTGAGACCCGGGCAGGTTTGCTTTTTTTTTTTTTCTTTCAGAAGACCGAAATCACTTACGTTCAGGGCAGCCACCAGGCCCGACGGCCCAGAGCTCAGAGAGCGAGGTGCTCGCTAGGACACTGACAAACTGTCTTGGAGATCCGACCATGAGCTTGACTGTAGACCAGTTTCCATCGATGCCGAGCCTGTGTGTAGCAACGTATCAGACAACAGGTACTTGATGCCATGAACTCGGGGTCAATCCCCGACCCCGACAACAGCAAGGCCCACGGAGGCAGAGAGAGGCATGCACGGCCAGATGAACCTACCAATCGCCGGGCTCAAACTCGACGGCTTGAAGGAGCTGGGCGAGGGAGACACTGGCGGAGAAGACGGCGAGGTGGACGAGAGATGGCATTGCGCCTCGAGTGGCAGTTCGCGAAGCTCCGAAGTCGACCGAAAGACCGGTGCCAGCGACCGCCGGGAAGGTCTCCCCCCTTCGAATTTCCAAATTCCCGGCCCGAGCTGCTGTTTGGACGGGGGTCGTGAGTTCGAAATTCCCCTTCCTAATGCCAGAGGTCCATGTGGACGGGTTCGCAATTTCTGTCGATTGTGAGCCGACCGCGGTTCAACTCATTATCCGAAAGTCTGGTGATGGACGGCAAGGGAGGAGGAGGGAAGAGAGCTGTATCTTAGGGAGCGATCTCCCAAAGAATGGCGTCCCGGGGTTTGGCGTTATGAGGAGCGATACGAGTGAAGCTGGTGAGCCCATCCAAAGTGAAAAGATGAGTGGGAAGAGGAGCGAGGACACGGGGACAGAGAGAGGACGATCATAGCCCGGAAAGCGATGGGCACTGGGGGGCGAGGATGAAGAAACGAAACAAAAGGCCAGCCGCGGATCTGCTCGGTGCAGAACGGAGCTCGGCGACGATGACAGCGAGCAGGAGAGCACGGGCACGAGCACAAACGTGTCACTCCACTGAGACAGAGACCGCCGGCGCCGAGACTTGGGCTCAAGGTGGACTTGGACTCGACTTTGGCTCGATGGGTATTGTTTCGACTCGACTCGACTCGACTCGACTCGACTTGACTCGACTTGACTCGACCCGACTCGAATCCGGGAGACACTCTCTGCTGGGGGGACATTGGGAGGGTGGGTCTCGCATATTACTGGCACTGAGAGGCACGATGCCGGTCAAGGAGGCGCCTGGGGGGCCCGAGGTGATCCGTGGTGATCCGTGGTGATCCGTGCTTGGGGTACATGGCATAGCCCAAGGGCGAGCATGCGGATGCCAGCGCAAGCAAGTCTCAGGCAGGTACCGGGAGCTGGAGGTCTGTCTGGGATCCAGAGCGAGAGGCGCCACCGACAGGGAGACGGGAGGGGGAAGGCCAAGGCTGAGAGAGGTCGAACTGGAGGTGGCCCAACCAGTGGCACCCCCGAGGCGCTACCCCGTACGAGTGGGAGCAACAAGAGCAGCGTCCTGTCTGTCTGTAGTACTCCGTACTGTGCTCCATTCTGTCCCAACCAACATCAGACAGGCGGGCATTCCATGACTGTCGCGTGTCAGAGTCAGCCTGGGCTGGCATGCCTGATATGTACATGTACTCCGTACCTGTACTCGTATGTGTGCACCCGCCCACGAGGTATGATCGCGGTTGAAGAACTCAGCAGTTGTTATCGTCGTCGTCGTCGTCGTCGTCGTCGTCGTCGTCGTCGTCGTCGTCGTCGTCGTTGATGATGTTGTCATGAACGGCCAATGCCGACCTGGGGATCCGAGGCAAATGAATTGATGCTCGGGGAGGGACGCGGTCCTCCATGCTCGGTCGAGGTGCTGGTCCCAGGCTGATCGCCATTGCAGGAATAATAGGAGGGGAAGGCAAGGCAGATTGAAGGCTGGGTCACACAGGCGTTGGTTGGGCGGGAATGAAGCATCAATCAACGCGTCGTGGGAGCGTCGAGATGGATTCAGCTGTGCAGATGGGGAGGCAGGAACCACCCGGCACCTCCTCCCCGTTCTTCATGTGGTCACCGTGTACGGAGTATGTAGAGGCAGGCACCGCCCATGCGGCTTCCTGTACTGGGCCATGCTCGAGTCGTTTTACCAGTGCCTGGTGTACTTGTACAGTACGAAGGCACTTGGCTCAGCGGAGGCGAGGTGCATTCCTCCTTCCCCTCATCCGATCGTTCGATTGTCTCCCTTGTTGGGCAAATGAGCGCGCCCGGCGCTGCAGCTTCCGGCAGGAGCTTCTCGACGAACCCAGTTGTTGGTGCCGGCATGGAGCACCTGCCTATGTATCGTATCGTATCGTGCGTTGTCGCACGGTGTTTACCGTCAGGGGAATCTCCTGGAGATGATTACGTCACCAACACTGGTCAACTTCTGGCAGTCAACTTGAAGTTGTAAGGGGTACTCCCTACAGGCACAGTGCCTGATATCCTGCCTGCCAGATGGAAACCGACCCAAAGCGTTGTTGCAGCCCTCGCAGGAGCGGCAAATTGAATGGCGCGGCGGCAGCATCATCTCGGTTTCAGAAATGCTCTGATTCCTCTCCTTCGCGTTGACATAGGTTAGAGGTACTTACTCCGTACTAAGAGGCACCATAAGTTGATATGCAGGAGGAGAAGGGAGATGAGAGGGCAGTCAGCCCGAGTCGGAGAGGCAAGAGCTCCCCTCCCGGTTGAGATCTGCACAGTGTGAATTCCTGACCGTCGAGGCCCGGGCGAGGAGCTCCTGCTCTTTCACACGGGCGGCTACGACTACCTGGCAATGGATGGAGAGCTCCTGCCTCGTGTCCCAGGTTCAGGTTCACACCGATTGGCCTCGGAGACTTAATGTGAGAATAGTACAGGGTAGGTTGAAGAACTCATTGATGGATGGACATACATTGATATGTAGACGAACCGCGAGATCAATGCTTTGTGACTCGATGTGAGGCCTGCCACGGCGTTGATCAGACGTGCTGAGCTCTCTCTCAAACAGCACATCCAATCCATCAATGTCTCCAAGATTCTTGAGAAATTGCGCACAGAGAAAACGGGTCGTGGCCCGGGGCAGGGGGCAGCCCATGTCTCGGCAGAGAGTCAAATTAATTTCAAGGCCACGGGGAGGGGGTGATGCAGGAGTTGGCAGAGATAGGGTAGGGGGCTCCATCCATTCCTGTAAGGTACTTGGTAGGTACTATACTCGCACCGTTGAGGCATTGTTCTCCGCACATACGAGTAGTATCAATCAAATCAATGTGATGCTTGAATGATGGCGGGGCTCTCGTAACAGGTCCATGATGATCACGTATGTAGGCAGCGGGATGCAGAGAGAAGCTGATGCTTTGCATTTGATCAGTTCATGGAAATGAGAGATGCAAATCAGGAGGTGCCTCCATGCAAGGGAGTCGGCCGAGGAAGAGGCCAGAGTCACCTGACCTCGTCTCGCTTAGAATTACTTGAGAAGGTAATGGATCGCCCACAAGAATCACGACGAGGTAGAACCACCACCACCACCAGCCATCAGTCCATGGTCTCTTGATTGATCTCCTCCAGCAACTCTCGACGATGGACTGGCCAGCGGGCCATCGCGGGCAGATGCGACATCAGGTCATTCTGATCCATTGCCCTTCCAAAGCTCCCGGTGCGGAGAGCCGCGCGGATTGTCTGCAACGAAACGCTGGACCAACAGTCTGCCACCAACGGAGCCTTCTACCAGTGCGAGTACTAGTATTTCGTGGCTTGAAACCCACGCCATCTGCGCCCCGTGCCGAGTCTCAAGTCTGATCGACCAAGAGCTCTTCCAACTTGATTGCCGCCGAGGTGCCAATTTGCAATCCTCTCTCCCTCTTCCGGACGACCAAACACCAAGGAGACATGCATTCCACATACATGCCATCGCTAAGTCGACATTGTCGGACCCTCGAAAGCCCGTGCATATGGCCAGACATCACGGATCAACGGGTCCTCCTTTGAAACATATCAATCCGTCCAGCCACGAGGGCCCTGGCAGTGCCTGTGCTGACCCCTGATCCCACATCCACCATGATGTGCGACCTCCCTTTGCAGTAAAGCCACCCCATCGCGAGTTCAAATTACACTCGCTTGAGTGTCAGGGAGACGAGGCACGAACAAGCAAGACTCGAGCCCAGGGACCTCAATCAACGTACATAGTACTCGTTGCCTAGCAGCTTTGCCCAGGATTCTACCGAGTACTACGGACTATATGCTGACAGTTCAAATCTGTGGCAGGTCAATATGTACCGTCTACTCCGATTCAAAGAGATATCAAAGGGAGCTCTCCACACCCAGCCGAATACGGGATTGCGATGGGGATGACATGTCCGTACATATGTATGCTTCTTGGATCCTCAACCGCCCGCCCATGCTCGAGAGCACCACAAGATGCCTGTCCCTCTGTGCCACCGGTCAATTAGGCAAAGCTCCCACGTGGGCTGGTACCGCAACTTAGTAAACAAGATCCTCCGCGCACCCTCAGACACCGACAGTTCAGCCCAGGGTCGAAATTGAGGAACCATGTCATCCATCGATGAGCCGCGCCGCTCTTGGATGTTGCGCGCGGATGGAGATTGGAGGATCTGTGACGAATTCCCCGGGCCTCGATGGATCACCTCCATTGATTGATCCATCAATCCAAGATCCCATCCCAGGCACCTCCAGCCGGGCCCGCGAGGAGCCGTTCCAGGCGATCGGCGCTAGCCATGCACTGGAATGTAGCGCGCATCCATCAAAGATGCCGCTACGGGGTCGGGGGAAGAGAAGGGGGGGGCCTGGGGGACCTGGGGGGCCCTTGGAGGGCGCGCCTCAGGGGCCGAGGTCGTGGAGCTCCAGCTCCAGCTTGACGGGATTCAGGGAATACTAGACGTATGTACGGAGCTTCTATTGATGGACGAATGGTAGTCGGGACTACACTCCGTAGCACCGTAGGATATCATGAATTCTGGATCAAGATGATGAGCCAGCTGGAGCTCGAACTCCTCGAGTCAGCTCAGGTCTTGCAGCGAGAATCTTGGGGACGCGATTCCTACCATTGGGTACATGACGACCTACACGCAGAGACTCGGTTCCCCGCGGTCGCAAGATGCGCAATGGCCTGTACCTGCAGCCGCCAATGCAGGTACCGTCTGATACTGTGCATTCAAGTGCATCAAGTGCATCGCCGCTTCCCAATTTCCCCGAATCGGACGCCCTGCTGCCTTAGTCAGCACAGCCAATCTGGGGGAAGGAGCGCCATCTTTCGACGTCCATCGCTGCTTCTCGACACCATCGAGCCAAGATCAAATCGAAAGGGAGACGCTCCTCATTTTCTTTTTCTTTTTCTTTTTCTTTTTCATTTTTTCTTTTTATCTTTTCTCTTTTCTCTTGTCTTCATCTCTCATTCTCCATCTCCTCCCTTCTTTTCTTCATTTCTTTCTTTCTTCCCATCCTCCCTGGGGCTGAACCGCCGCTCGCGCCATTCCTCATTCTTGATCCTCCCCGGCATGTCTCTCCAGGGACGCTCACACGCTCATTCCTTTCGATGAAGTAGATACAGTTCATCGATGCTTCATCGCTTTTCAGACTCGACTTTGCCGCTCTTTTGATTCCTTACGCTCTTTCTCTCCCTCGCTTCTCGTCAGTTCTTCTTCTTCTTCTTCTTCTTCTTCTTCTTCTTCTTCCTCTTCTTCCTCTTCTTCATCTTCTTCATCTTCTTCATCTTCTTCTCCATCATTCTTATAATCGTTCTCTCGACTACTTTAATCCTTCAACCCCTCCTTCTTGACCTCCATCGACCCTCCGCCGTTGCGCAATCGATTACCCGATTCAGCACGCCTCATCGATCCAAGCCCCCAATCCAGTAATGCCTCGACCAGATCTGGACCTGATACGACGCCGCCGTTAGCAGCCCAGCCAGTCTCTCAACAACCGCCATTGCCAAGGTCTTAAACCGATCCCCGACCCACAAACCCCTCTGATCATCCACTCGAATCCGAGCTCGAGCTCGACCTCTCCGCCATTGCGTCGACGCCCCAACGACATAGTGGGAGACCCGCAGCGGCTCTCACGAGAACAACAGGCTCATACCGATCATTGGTCGGGAGCAGCAGGCGGATCAGCTCTCCATCCGTCTCACCATGAAGGTGACCAATGCCGTGCTGCTCTGCGCGGCTTTGCTCGCCGACTCGACGTCGGCAGCGGCCAGGTGGGGTGCGTTTCTGGACTCTCTCACACACGGCCCTTGCTCTCAAGTGTGCCCTCTCTAGTCTCTTCAGGAGAAGACCCATTGCTCACGAAATAGGGGCGCTTCTGAAGGCATCGTGAACCGCCGACAGCTTCCTTCATCTGATTTGGACTCTCAGCTCGAGACCTCCATGCGCAGCATCGAAACGCCCCTGTCAACGCCGACATCGACCCAGGTGGCATTGCCTGCATCAAGCTCGGCACTACCACCGGCTTCACCATCAGCATCAGAACCGGTTTCACCATCAGCATCAGAACCGGTTTCACCATCAGCATCAGAACCGGCTTCACCATCAGCACAAGAACCGGCTTCACCATCGGCATCACCGTCGGAACTAGCACCATCATCAACGCCAACTGAAGCTCAGCCCACTCATTCCACTGTTATTCAAGCTTCATCGTCAGATGACTCTCCGGAGAGAGTTCCCTCACAGACTGCCATCTCCGCGGCCATCAGTAATGAAAAGGCGGACACTGTCAGCACGACTCGGCCCCTTGCGACCCTGCCGGGCTCGCCACATTCGCTGCCATCCGCCTCGACGAACATCCGGGAGGGGATCGTCCTCAACATCGTTCACTCTGTGATATCCAGCTCTACAGCATCTGGGCCCGCCGAAAGCAGTCATGCCGAAGCGTCTCACAAGGACGATGGCAGTACCTCAGTCAATGGCGCCCGAACCAGTCTGACGCAGGCCACGGATGTGACTGAGTCTCCCGTGCAGACCTCGAATCCAGCTGCCGCCGAATCCATGGTCAGCGCCGAGGCCGATGTCCTGTCATGCTCTGAGTCGGAAGACGGCTCAGACTGTTCACTCGAGAGCCTGATTACCACGACGACAGGAAACCCGGCTCCCACCATCGCTTCTGTAACGCCGACGATCACGGAAGATAGCCGTTCATGCACCCCGTTCCCTTTCGACAAGCCCATCGTCCAGTATTCTATAGTCTACACGTCCACCGTCACCTTCTACGGCAACGTTTCTGACTACACCCCGCCATACGAGCCGATCAAGACGCCAGACTATTGCACTGTGCTGCCTTCCACGGCTGCTCCCATGGTGACTCCGGCGGCCAAGGAACCGGAGCCCAGCAACTCGGAGCCCGAGGCGTCAGAAGCGTTGTTTCCTGACCTGCCCGTGCCCGAGCCGACAGGGCTGCCGCTCCCAGCCGTCGACACGCTTCTGACCCCCATCGTCGTCTTCACCTCTCAAGACGCAGCCAAGATGAAAGGAGGTAGCCTCGTCACCGTCACGCTTCCGCCTATACCAAAGATCCTTCACCAGGTTGTCACGTTCATCACAACAGAGAAGAATCCGGCCGTTGTTTTCCCCACAGAATCTGCCCCGGCCTTCAGCCAGACCTTTCTCTCCATTCCGGACTCGTTCAACCCCCAGGTACATAAAACAGTGGATGATGCTGACGAGGAAGCGGCGCCGACCGTCACGCCGAGCCCCGCGCTCCCAAATCCCGTGAACAGCGTCAAACTGCCTCCGAAGCCCTCGTTCGCGGTCACTGCTGGCGGCAACACGGTCATCATCAACGACAACACATTCACTGGCCTGTCTCCCGGCCAAACGACCACCATCACCGTCGGTCCCGCCACCTTCACGCTGCTCCCTACTGCCGTGCAGGGAATGGGATCCACGATCACGAAGCCTGCTCCTCAGGACACCAGGATGCCGACCCCGACATCCGCTAACGTCGGCGGGGTCCCTGTGACGGTGTCTGGCTCGGAAGCCGTCATCAGCGGCATCACTGTGCGAATACCTTTGCAGACCACATCCACCACGACCATTGGGGGCCATAATGTTACCCTGGCACCGGGAACCGTTTCCGTCGGACCAGAATCGCTCACCTTTGTCGCGACGACCCCCCGCCCGACAGGCCAGGTCGTCTCTGGCGGAAACCTGATGACGGTCATCGGCAGATCGCTCGTGGTAATGGGCGCCAACACCCTGACGTACGGGTCCACCATCCCACGGTCCACCACGGTTGTCGGCGGCGATACAATCACCATAGGGCCAAGCGGAGTAGACCTCCGCGGAACGACTCTTGGGGGCCCGTCCGCCGATGCGACGGGCACAGAGCTGGAGATTGTGGGTGGCGTCACCGTGGGAAGACTCCCCAACTCCCATGTCGTCATCAACGGACAGACGTTCACCCTCAACGCGCGAGGGGTGTCGAGGACGGCGCTGCTTGGCAGCGAGATCATCACCATTCGCAACGACGGGCTGGTCATGTCCTCTATGACGATTGCGTATCCCGCAGATGCCTACGTCACGGCGACGATCCGGCCCACGGGCTCATGGGCCGATGCCATGCCCGCGGAGACTGGCGGCGCGATCAGTCGGACTGACAAAAGCGCAGCATCCTCTCGGCAGAGGAACATCCTCTTCGGCTCGTTGCATTTCAGCATGGCGATTGGCGTTAGCGTTGGCATTGGCATTGGAATTGGCGTTTTGTTTTGAAATCTCTTTTTTCTACGCGATCTTCTCTCAGACTTACGGGACGCAATCTGCGCCTCTGATTCACGATCTGATCAACTCTATCTTCTTCCCCTTCTTGCCTAGCGGGCGAACAGCAACGCATCAGGCTTGTACTATTATCTTGTACTATTAAGATGAGATCTTCATTCACGATACCACTGGCTGG
Source organism: Escovopsis weberi (assembly GCA_003055145.1). NCBI lineage: Eukaryota > Fungi > Ascomycota > Sordariomycetes > Hypocreales > Hypocreaceae > Escovopsis > Escovopsis weberi. The sequence goes on along the minus strand of NIGB01000002.1, from coordinate 2,348,026 downwards.
GAGCATAGAGGTCTGGAGCGCATGGAAACGGGGGAATCGGAAAAAGCAGGGAATTGGGAATGTGCCGATCGCACAGGGCCAGCTGCGTCTATTGGGGAACCGGCGTCCTTATTTTGATCTTTGAGTATCTATTTGTAGTATTGATTGGAATAATTGTAATCGTATTATTGTATATCTTGGAGGCTCATTCGTGACATGCGGCCGAGAAGTTGGGTTGACAGAGTGTTGGGCAGGGCAGTAGAATGAGATCTGTAGCTTGAAAGAGCGACGCCGACCGTGGATGTCTGGAATAGAGCGCAGGGCTCGTGGGGACGGCTTGAGTAGCAGTAAGAGTGAAGGGTGGCGTGCACATGGACTGACTTCTAAATGCTCGAGCGGATGGAGTGCAGGTTGCGCTCGCGATGTGTTTTGACCACGGATTCATGACGGTCATCGGGGTCACGGTTGGGTTTGGCTTCGGGGGAGGTCACTGACAGCGTTATTTTCAGGGTTACGTTCGGGTTTGGCCCAGGGTCGGGACACGAGGAGGGTTATTTTCAGGGTTGTATTCTGGTTTGGCTTAGGGTTAGCACTATGCCAGGGTTATTTTCAGGGTTACATTCGGGTTTGGCATAGGGTCAGGACACTGTCAGGGTTATAGCCAGGGTTGCGTTCGGGTTTGGAATAGGGTTAGGGCACGAAGAGGGTTATTCTCAGGGTTCGATTCGGGTTAAGCTCTGGTCAAGCATCGGCTCCTTGTCTTGCAACGCAATCATGCAGAGAATGGAAATTTAAAACACAAATTAATCAATGCACTATTCTTCGACACGTACAAGCACTTCAATGCAACACTCCCCGTCCGTCCATGTATTAATCACCGCTGCACGGCTTTGCCCTTGCCCTTGCCGCTGCTATTGCCGGCGCCGTCCCCCGGCAGAGATGGGAACTCCTCCCCACCCTCCTGGACCCCATACTCCATGTCTTCCGCGCGCGAGTGCAGCTGGTCCTGCATGCTCAGGCTCAGGGCGAGCATGAGGTCTTCGTCCTCGTTCGAGGCGCCAGCCGCCGCGGAGTGATGATACTCGTCGAAGCGGTACGACGGCTCGCCGCCCGTCTCGGGATGCTTCCGGTGCGCTTTGCCCTTGTACTTGACCGTATACTCGACTTCCGGGGAGAAGCTCGTCTCCGGGTCGGGCGCGGGCTCGTGGCCGCTCTCCATGAGGGAGAGGCGAATGGCCTGCTCGATCTGCTGCTCGTAGTCTCCTTCCTCGTCCTCGTCCTCGTGTGCCCCGCGCGCGGTGCTCTGAGGCACCTGAGCGTGTGCCCGGGCCTCCAAGGTCGACGGGCCGGCGATGCTTGGATCGGGGGTGTACTTTGCTTCAGACCCGGTGTCGCTGCACCACGTGGAGGCGGTATCCTCGGTGCTCGCGTCGGGAGCCGCGGCATCGCTCGCGCGCCTCTGCTTCTCGGCCAGGAACGCCTCCTCGGAGATCATCTGCGCGTACACGAGCGCTTCTTCTTCGGTCAGGTCGCCGAGCGCGCCGAACCGCTTGAGGAGGTAAGTGCGCTCATGGGCGCGCAGCTCTTCCTCGCGGTGGAGCTCGGCCCGCTCAGTGGCGATGTGTTCGCTGAAGAGCCCGGCCTGGCGGCGCGACACGAGGTGAGCGTCGGGCTCGGAGCGGTGGGTGTGAGGTTTGCGATGGCGGGCCAGGCGGCCCGCCGAGCTGTATGACCAGGACCGCAGGGTGCATCCGAAAGAGACAATGCCCTGGAGGAATGTGGGCGTGGGGTCCAGGTAGATGCACCCAACGGCGGCGAGATCTATCTCCTGGAACCTCTCGTTCGCCCGCACCATGTGGCGAGGGGCTCTTCCGTAGGCCTTGGCGCAGATCGTCCTCACAGGGCCCGGGGTAGAGGACAACGGGTCCCAGGCTTGGACCAGGCCGTCGTTGCCGCCGTGGACAACGTACAGCGCTGACGCGGCGACGCAGGTGACCGCGGGCGAGTCCGTCTTGATGATGCGGATTGGCTGAAGCCTGCCTTTGCCGACCTCATCCCGGGCATTCCACGTCAGGACCACGCCGTCGCAAGTCCCGGCCACGAGGAAACGGGCACGGCGGCCAGGGATATCGCGAACGGTTGCATCAGCCGAGGGAGGCGCGCTGCGTGATGCGTCGTAGGCGCCATGAGCGAGCGAAGCTTCCTCCGCAAGAGTCAGCAAAGACGGTGACGAATTGTCCAGGGCGAATGCGGATATGACGCAGTGCTCGGAATGCTTCAGTTCGAGGACCTGAGAGACCCAATCGTGCAGTCCGGCAGACATGGCCGGGGACTTGGGCGTCGGTGGAGGAGACCTCGGTGACTGGGGCTCGACCGTCGCTTGGGGTGCCCGAGCAGCAACCCCCTCAGTGGCGGGCCCAAACAATGAAGGGGTGGGCGGCGCGGTGAGCGGGAGAGGAAGAGGGAGCCCTGGCTGCTTTCGTCGCGGAGACGAGGACCGAGTATAGCGCTGAATGCAGGCAGGGAGACCTTCGGCAAGGCCGCAGTCTGCAACAAAGACGCTCTCGCCTGCGCCTTTTCCATCGTCGCCCGCAAAGTCAACTTCCAGTCTGCGTCGCATGTCCCAGCCGTGGAAGACCTTGCGAAATTGCGCAGGACTGGCCCTCAAGAAGGTGTTGATTACCTGGACATCTGCCAGCAGCCGCTCGCGATCGAGCGCCTGCTGCTCCAGAGATCCCCAAGACAAGTGATGCTGGAGGAGGAGATCGTCCTCCTCGACACCCGCTCGAACGGCCCGGCGTGTGTCCTCCAGCAAATGCCAGCAGACCGTGCGGCCTGCGTGCCACGCGCTGAGCATGGCGGCCCGAGATTCCGTCAGGACGGGTTTCCCGGAGGGTACCTCGGTCAGGTAATAGACCTCGCCCAGCGCGTTCAGGGCGACTGCCCACACCCTCTTGGCCGACTTGCGGGTCTCGCAGTAGCCCCCGTCAACTTTGAGGGATATGATGGGCACGCCCGGGCTGACGGCCCAGCGAGCCGTGACCTCGCCGCTTGTCTGCTTCGATCCAGCCGTGCCGTTGCGCAGCGAATAGGCCGTGATGATGCCGAGGGAGGAACCAGTCAGCATCCCGCACATGAGATTCGTGGTCGACACGACGGCGGGCGACTTTGCAATCCACACGCTGCAGATGGCCTCCAGCCTGCGGGGAATGAGGGGAATGCCCGGGTTGTCCTCTGCCATGACGGATTCGTCGTTGAGGTAGCGCCCGCTCGTTTCGTTGGCGTTGTGAAAATATGCGGCTCCCCAGAGGAACCCTTCGCCAGCGAGCAAGCCATAGTGCTGGCTCACATCCACAACGTTGGGAACGACAGCCGGCCCGTGGCCCAGGCCGTAGGGCACGAGACCGGGCTCGACATCCGCAAGGCGCCGCGAGGTATGCCATTCCTGGTCCCACTTCTCGATCTTTCCCGTCGTGGGGTCGGCAATCGTGGCGTTGCCGAGTTCTCCACATCCTTGGATCACGCGCGGCGGCCTGCTGCCATTGGAGAAGGCCGCGTCGATGCTCGTCACCCGCCAGGGCAGGTGGGAGTCGAACGTCAGGACGGCGTCCGACTTCTTCCCGGAGCGCAGCCTACCGGAGTGACCCGCGCGAAGGGCAATGCCCGGCTTGCCGCGCGCCAGACTCCTGAGATACCGAGTCCTCAGGAGGTATTCGCTCCTCCACGTTGCGTTCGGCATGAGGCGAGGGAAGTAGCGAGTCTCAGAGCGCACGGAGTGCGACGAGGGAGACGCATGCTGTCCGCCTGACTCGGAGCCAGAGCCGGCCAGGGCCGTGTGCCCCGGAAAGTGGCGCATGAAGGCCATCCGCCAGGCATGGTGGGTCGATATCAAGGCGGAGAAGCGCCTGGACACCAAGGCCACGGAGGAGTGGCAGTCGGGCGGCAAGTGAGAGAAAATGTGCGTCAGGATCTCTGGTGGTGTCGTCTTTCGATTAGCCTCACCAGCTTTTCTTTTCATTTCACACACGGATGCTGGAAAGGTAGTAGTGGCGGGGTGTCCTTCTCCTCACCGTTGGGAAAATCGCTGAGCTGTACCCCTCCACTTGGCAGTTCGCAAACAATGGCCTCGCTGGGCGTCTGCAGCGCCAGCGCATTCTCGTACTCGAAGATCCTCTGGCCAGGGAACGCGGGCGGGTGTCCGACGTCGAGGTCGAGGCCGCGGTTTCTCAGTCCGCGCAGCCTCTCATCGAGGACATCGGCGTCGACGCCCTCGCCGGAGCCCCGCGGGGCGCTGTCCGGGGGGCGCACCGACTCGCCTGCGGGCCCGCCTGGAGGGGCTTCGAGGAGGCCGCTCGGGTCGCGAGGAAGGGAGCCATACTGGGAGGAATGCGGAAAGGGCGTGCCAAGGGAATTGGTTGTCTGCAGCAGGTGTGAGGCTTCGGCGGGCTCTAGTGTCATATAGAAGGACGCTCGGTCTGTGGCTATGGGTGAAGGGGGGGGCAGACTGCGCAAGCTCGTGATGCACAGTCTCGGGGGCGCTGAGGAGTCGGAGGATGCGTAACGGAGCGATTCGTGCTTGCAATGGCCGGGCTGCGAGGTCGAATGTTCTCGGTGATGGTTGATCGAGGTGGCATGTCGTCTCGTCGCGAGATTTTGTGATGCGGGATCGAGAGGCAGTCGCCGTTTGATGACTAAGCACCTGCCCGCATTCGTACGCGTACTGTTTCGTGAGTGGCGGATGACTCACTAGCGACACTGTCTCACACTGTATGCAATCGGCCGGGGTTGAGCCGAGACCTCTTCTACTCGTACAGGTAATGTACCTACATATGCACATAGGTACATATGCACGTATCCTGGCTGGTAAAACAGAATCCACGCCTCGTTATGTGCATACCCCGGTTTACCGGTAAAGGTCGGTCTCGACACCAGCGATCTGCATCTTCATTTCAGAAACGCATGTCGCCGAGCCTCATTCCTTGAACGTATTGCATAGCCTCAAATGAAAATGCAGATCAAGGTAATGGATCCGTGAGACCTCCTGATTCACAAATGAGTCCTCCAAGACGGGCTTCCCGATGACTCAAGCCAAGCCGCATGGCAAAATCCCATCCCTGAGATTCCGCACCGGGATCTTCAAGGACCAGGGTTAGGGTTGTCTCCGGGGTTAGGGTTCACTCCGGGGGCCCGGCTCGGGGTTGCCCGGGGTCGAGTTCCGGGTCAGGGTCAGCCTATTGTTCCCCGTGAACTCTGACATGATTCTCTAGCCGAAAGACCAAGACGGAGGCCCATATATGTATTGACATCTACGAGTACGAGTACTGGATACGAGTACCCGTATGTACATACCAGTACTCGTACGAATGCAGCGCTCAAACATACATGCTCGTACATACGAGGATAAAACCCTCGCTGCCTCTCGAGTTGGACAAACTCGTACGAGTACCAGTAAGCTTGTGCCAGGGGCCGGCAACTGCACATAGGGTTAATTACCTGTGCCTGCTATCCGGATACCCACTCTATGAGTCAGTCCCACCACAAGTCGTGGGGCACACGGAGTCATGAGGGGGCGCAAGATCTTTGCGCTGAACCGGGACACGTAGGCTCGGGAGCATGGCCTTTACCGACACGACTCAGGCCCCGGTTCCGGGACATGCTAACCGGTCTCCAAGTACATACTCCGTCCGTACTCCATAGTCCCAGACAGACCAGAGCACGGATTCGCAAGTCTCCCAGCGTTTGAGTCGTCGCCAGCAACAATGGCTCGATTGGGTAATGGGTACTGCCCTCTTCTGCCCAGCGTCAGCATAATCGCGACGGCCACAAGAAGGAGATGGGTTGTGCAACTGCCGGGCTTCTTTCCGGGTCGACGAGCCTTTTACCATCCCCGTAAAGATCTCCTCCCCGGGCCCTGCCATTGCGGACCGCCGTCCGCCCGTTATTTCCAATGTCATTTCCTGAGCTTCCGAACAAGGCAACGCCCATGGGTAAGGGATCCCCGCGCCGCCGTTGAGTCTCGGGCGCCATGGTGGCCTTCATGAAGAAAGATGAAGGAATGGAAGCTTGCCTTGGAGGAGCGCTGATATGCCCGCTTTGTGGGGGGGGGGGGGGGGGGCGGGGGGTGTCTCTCCCGTC
>NIGB01000002.1:2312021-2341887 GCA_003055145.1 Escovopsis weberi | reverse complement strand
GGGGGGGGGGCCGGGGGGCTATCATCCCAGATCCTGGTAATTTGCCCAAAAATACAGGTTCCTGCACTCGTACTCCTGCTTCTGTCTTTTTTTTTTTTGTTTGTCATGGATGAAGGGCTCTCTCGGCAACTGCTCCGGCGGCCCTCGTCATTGATATCCATGGCAGGGAAGCTGAAACACAAGGTATTTCGATATCGTCTCTGAACCCGTCTTGGCGGTTGGAAGTGGGCGCTAATTTCGCCGTCCCCTGAGATGCAAATCGCGCTGTGGTATGGTGAGCTGCAAGGCATGGTTTTCCCAAAAGGGCGCGCGCGCCATATTGCCAGATAGTGAGGGCAGAGCACACTCGTATATACATACGCGGACATCGGCAATATCTTGGCTCGCTGTACTCCGTATTCGTTCTGATATCGTGCGAGTAGGAGGAGTCGGCAACAACTAGAGGCCCCCTTCATCTATGCACTCCACCGAGGCATCGGATCTGGACGCTCTATTCGCTTGTGGCCTGCAAAGGCAATATGCATGGGGCATTGCAGGATTTTTGGCGACAGCTTTGCATTTATCCAGTGATTGAGGAACATCGCCGTGCACTGGTCATCCATTGAGAGCTGCTTCTGCCACTATCAGGACATCTTTCTTGGGTGAAAGGAGGGGGAGGGGGGCGACTGTTTAGTCTCCGATCATTGACCTTGTTCAGGTTGCGCCTCGACCCCCTATTTCGGGGAAAGCCACGTCGCCTCTCATTCTTCGAAAGCTCAGAGCGCGCAGCAAGCCGCAACCCGAGGGTATGCAATGCAGACATCTTGACTGGGTTTCGAGAGACCCCCGGTGCGGTTATTTTCAAGTCTGTCTGAAGGATTGATGAGTGGAGTCTCGCGTATATCAAACTGCAACCCGAAGATGCGTGTATCTGTATGTTTTGATCTTCGGGATTGCCCCGAGGTGGTCTGGCATGGATCGATCCTTGTTCTCGTCTGAACATCTTTCGGAGGTCGCTTCTCGGAGGCGGGAACTGGGTCAAGTCCGCCCCTCACAATCGCCATGCACAATGCAAACAGTGCCTTTGCGGGCTTGAGCCCGATGGCCCGGCGGCCTGCTGGAGCGAAGACAGGTCATGGCATGGTGTCGATGCAGGCAGACTCATCACGGCGTCAAAAGTCAGCGACGTCGAGACCGAGTCCCGGCAAAGTAGGGCGCTTGTGTCTGGATGGTCAGGCTCCAAGGCCTTCCATGGGTGATGGTTCGATGGTTGCAGGAAACACCCTTCCGGGCTCAAAAGATGGATCGCATGCGTGGTTCGGTGAGGAGCCTGCCATGCCCTCTCGAGTCAGCTCGAGACAACACTCAAATCGTCAGGAATCGATCGATCGATACCGTTGGCTACCCGATCAGAATGTGGCAATGCCACGCTGTCCAAGGTCGGAGGATCCATAACCGGTCGCTGCGGGAGAATTCCCCCAAGAAGGAGGAGGGGGAGTGAAAAGAAAAGAAGTGTTTCGATCCAAAAAAATGATCCAAGGAAAACAAATTGAGAGGGAAAGGGGCAATTGTAGAAAGGAGTAATATCAGCAGTCATCTCCTGTAATTCCATCTTCCTCTCGTGCCAAAGACATGGAGGGGTGAGCTCCTCAGTCGTGCGCAGCACAGAGAATCTTCAAAGCCAACAGCCCCAGCCCAGGAAGGATTCCCGGCTGTATGGAGCTGGGAGCGACCCGAGGTGCTGGAAATAGCCTTCCCTTGCCCACCCTTGCTCAAAACGACTTGTTGCCCGAGAAAATGGCCTGACACTGACGAAAGTGATCTCTGGTGAACTGTCCCAAATTCAGCCGCGTCCTTGACGAATCAATCTTCTCGTCGAAAGCGAGGACCTAGTGCATATGGTATGTACGAGTACATACTCGAATGCAGACTTGGTTGAGCGGTTCTCCTCTTCCTTCAAATCGCCCTCTCGACTCCTGTCTGGATCCCAGTGCGCCCAAGAATGTGGATAGGCGGCTAGCTTCGAGGCCTTTTTTTTTTTTTTTTTTTTTTTTTTTTTCGTTTCATTGGCGAGAGTCCTCGGAATGGGAACCCATTGATCCATAATCTCGGTATTCCAAGCCCCCCCCCCCCCCGGCGGGGGGTCAAACAGTGCAGTGTTGCAGCGGCATTGGCGCAGATTGGCGGTACCGGTAGCTGCATGGGCTAGGAGAGCTGCAGCGTGCTTGTTCTAGGGGCCTTCGGGTATGGCTCCTGGCCTGCTGAGCAAGGCAGTGCTGGTCATTGACAAGCCCGTTGCTGGGAACCCGATGGGCTGGGTGGATGCAAGAAACCGACGAGACGAAGGATTGGCGGGCTGGCGGATTCCGACAGCTCCCTCCCCTTGTGAAGAAGCCAGAACGCCGGGCCCTGAGAGTCTCAGTCCTGGTGGATTGATGTCTGCGGCCTGCCCCGGGACATCAATGCGGTGCATGACTTTGAATTTGATGCAACTTCCGAAACGAAAGACCTATGGATGATCCTCATCTCAAGTCAGCGTCTCCTGCGAGTCCACCTGTTCCTCAACTCCACGGGCGCTTACGGCAGTGATGGAGGATCTGACTGCACGACCGACTGACCATGCGATCTGCCATGATTCAGCGCGGCATCAATTCGTTTGTCGCGTCGGGATGTTTTATCTGGAGAGAGAGAGTTTCGAGAGTCTGTCGGATGAGAAGACCCAAGACATTGGACGGCATCGCCCTCCAGGCAGACCTCGTGTGTGTTTCGTTTCGCAAGGATGGGGGGACTGCCACTTCATCAAGCACCCGACCTGTTGATTGAGGATCGAAGAGAGGACGAGATGAGAATCTGTGGACGCATACATACTCGTACGAGTACTGATAGTTCGCCGTCCACATGGGCCTTCCCCCCCCCTTGCGCTGCAGCCCCTGCTTCTCGTCTTCCAGCGGCCTTCCGAACCCTGTTCTTTGCTCCAATCTATATCAATCCATTAGCACCACTAACTCGTAAGAGGACGAGTATATTTGTACTCGTACATACCTGGAATCGAGGAGTTCCCACTCCTCTACTCCGTAAAGCGAGAGGAAATCATGAAGCGCGGATCCTCTTCTGATGGCTGGCTTAGTCGAGCACCGGGAGGCTGTGATGTCAAGGGGATCAAATCGATAGATGGTTCACGGTGCCACCTCCATCCATCTCCACCTCCACTTTTTAGAGGGCGGGTGGGTTGGGGACTCGTTGAGGTTGCATCGGTTGCATCTCCAAGCATCAAATGGATGGATTTCTTTTTCTATTTTCTTTTTTCTTTTTCTTCTTCATTTTTCAATATTCTTTTTGGTGTTCCTTTTTCTCAACCCGAGTACCGGGGAGTACAAAGACACACCCAAAACAGAATGTTTCGTCGAGCACTGTGCGGAGCCGAGCGCGCTCCCATCACAGAGCCTGGCTCCCGTTCCAGCCTGCAGTCACGGTGCCAGTACGAGTGACCCGTACTCGTACAACCTTGTAAGCACTGGCACCACTGAGCATTGAGTCCACCTCAGCGTCAAGCGCTCGCGCTCCTACTGGTATGAGTACGAGTAAGCACAGCCTGGCACGCTCTAGAGTCCGCCTGGGCAGCCAGACCCTTGCCATCAAAATGCCCGCCCGTTGGCATCAACATCATTTTTGATCAATTTATTGATCCATTGATATCTGGGCCTGTCTCGGAGCGGCCAGGGCGTGCGGCCCACGCAGCAGTCGATACATGTACAGTGCGGGTCTGCCTGGAGCCGCGGGCCGCGCAGGTACCTCCTGCGTACTCCGTGCTCGTCTACTCCGTGTATGTACGGAGCACCTGAGTCCTCCTGGGACTGAGAGCACCTGCTTCAATGGTCTCGAGTCGTGACTTCCTGAGGTCGTACGAGTATGTACTGCCCCAGAGGCGGAAAGAGGCACCCCGGCCGCGCAGGCCTGCCGCCTGCCTGCATGCAGTGGAGCTGTGCATGGCATGGATCAATGGCATGGATCAAATGGAGGGCAGGAGGGACCGTTGCTGCTTTCCAACGCGCTCCGGGTGCCCCTTCACAGTCAAGTGCCCGCCGGTGCCCACCGACGATGTTGCACCTTGCACCTTCCAGCATTTTCGCATGCACCTGCCTCCGATTTGGCACTTTGATACAGGTACTCCAGTACCGGGAAAATACACAAGGTTCAAATCATTTTATCTAAGCTCACGCATTTATAGGCTGTAATAATTTCAGGATATCAAATGCTTTCAGATATCTAAAATGCATTCGGCTAATTCAGCTAATCAGAAGCCGTGATTTACGCCACAGCACAGCCACAGCACAGCCACAGCCCGCTACAGCCTGCTACAGCACTACAGCACTCGCTGCAGCACCCGCTGCGGCACCCACTACAGCCTGTAATAGCGCCTGTAATTGCGGAAAAAAAATCAATCGCGGGATCAATTACAGGATCAATTACAGGATCAATTACAGGATCAATTACAGGATCAATCGCGCACGTATTTTAATCACAAAAGGCGCCTTTATTTTGCATACACAGGGACTCGAATATAAAGCTCTACGAATTTGATTAAATTGATCTATGGAATATACCGTTGCGGCATTTGCTATAGACTATCTCTTCACGAGGGTTCCTACTAATTGAATATATATACACAAGAGGTTATCGTGGCCTTGCATCGCGGCCTCTGATTGGCTAGAGCTCTTTTTCTATAATGATTTCGCGAGCTGTAATGATTTTACGTCTTTTGTAAGGCTTCTACCCTATAGGAAAGGATTTCCCTGCTAGGAAATGCATATACTAGAGGGTATTTTCCCGCTACTGTCCCTGGTACTTGAGTACATACCTCTAATGAGGGCAGCTACCCTACACCCGCGACCTTCCGGTTCCTTCCTGGTGCCTCGGGCTTTGTTGACGAGCTCCTTTTTCCTCCTCCTCCTCCTCCTCCTCCTCCTCCTTCTCCTCCTCCTCCTCCTCCTCCTCCACCTCCTCTCCCTCCTCCCCCTCCTCTCCCTCCTCTTGAGCCCACTACGCTCTCGCATCGCCTCGCATCAATCAATCTACCTCCCCCAACCAGGTTTCCCTTCGACGCAGGCCGTTACCCGTTTCTTTCGCCCAGCAAAGATTGACACCTGGACACGCATCGATTGATCGAGAATTGAGGCTCTGCCGGCGTCGAATCACAGATATAGCTGCAGCCCGGCCGCTCGTCGCCAGTCCTCTTTTACTGTTACGAGTACCTGGTCTTTGGCAGTCCTTGCAGCTCGGGAGTCCCAGCCAGCCGGCCCATTACGAGCCATCGTACCAACAGCTCGGCTCGCCCCACAGCCCGACTTTGGTCCATCAATTATTGCTTCTTTTCCTTCAGGTTGATAAATCCATCCATCAATCAATCAATTCATTGCTTCGTCTTTTCTCCGCTCGACGCTGCCCGTCAAAGTCCTTGACTCGCCAGCACTTGTCATCAAATATTGGCAATTCCTCAACCACACAGCGCCTTTTGCGACTTCCACTTGTCGGGCTGGACCCTTACCTGAAGCACCTACGTACTCCGTATATCAAAGGAGAGTGAGGATCAATCTCAATCCGACCGACAACTTTTCAACGCCCTTCCCACTGAGCACGGTCCTGCTCCCTACGAGTACTCGTACAGTACAGAATTGAGACGACTTCCACGTGTCGGAGCTGGATCAACCTGTCCTCGAAGCCCTCCTCTGCACCTACGAGTACCACTGAGATACTGGGGCGCTCGGCTACACCCGATCAACCGGCAGAACGCGAGCAACCATGAGTTCAGGAAGCGAATCAGAGCCAACGGCCAACCGCAAGAGGGACAAGAAGGCATTCGGACAAGTCATCTCCAGAGTAAAGGGCGTCTGGCAAAGGGGCGATGCCGCCTCCGCCCGCAAATTGGCCTCGAGCATGCCCCCCTCGCCCTCCATGTCCTCCCCCGCCGACCTGCCCGCCTCGTCTTCCAATGCTCCGTTGGCCCCTGCCTACGTCGAGGTCACGGTCAAAATGTACGTTCAGTCTCTTGTTTGAGTACTCATTTGTTCCTATCATGGTCTCGAGTCCCGTGGCGAGTACCTATGGTTTGGTGGATGCCCTCAATTGCTGACTCGCCTCCTACTCAGCCCTCCCAAGACGGCCCACGACAAGGCCGCCGAGGCCAGGGCCAGATATGAGGCCATGCATGGCCTCACCACCTTGAACAAGTCGGAGCTTCTGGAGGAACGGGCCAAGAAGTTGAGCGAGAGATTCGGCCTGGAGATCCATGCCTCGCAATGGCACTTCAACATCCCCGCCCAGAACGAGCACGCCGTCTTCCGCATCGACAAGCCCATCCGCCTGCGCGTCCGGCGGACCTGCCACCGATGCAACGCCAACTTCGCATCGTCAAAGGAATGCACCAACTGCAGCCACATCCGCTGCACAAAGTGTAGCCGCTACCCGCCCAAGCGCACCGAAGCCGAACTCGCCGCCAGCCGCGACAGACGCGCGGCCATCCTCAAGGCCAACACCGAAAATGGCGCCATCACCATCGACTGGGACTGGACCGACTCCAACGCCTCCATCTCCCGGCCGAGCAAGACCGGCGGCCAGGACCTCGTCCACAAGAAGCCTCGACAGCGCGTCAGGAGGACCTGCCATGTGTGCGATTCGCTGTTCCGTCACGGCAGCAAGATTTGCGAGGGCTGCCAACACGTCCGCTGCACAGACTGCCCCCGCGATCCGTAAGTTGTTCCCTGCCATGGAGCATGTCGCGAATGAGCCGCCCGCTGACACTTGGATTGATGCGATCTAGACCCAAGAAGGACAAGTACCCCTTTGGCTATCCCGGAGACGTCTTTGGCGAGAAGAGCATACCACACTATGAGTGTGACCGCTGCCAGACCGTTTATTCGACCGGCGCCGAGGACGGGGTTGAGTGCAAGAGCTGCAAGAATCCAAAGTCGGACAAGTCCCCTCGAGCCCTGCCTCGCAAGGTTGAGCGGCCCGTTGATCCAGACGTCCTTGAGCAGGTTCAGGTCAAGCTAAGCCAGCTTATTGTAACATAGTTTGCTCGTCTTGAAACTCCCGTCTCTTCTTTCTTTCTTTCTTTCTCTCTCTCTCTCTCCCCCTCTCCCTCTCCCTCTCCCTCCCCCCCCTTCTCTCTTTTTCTCTCTTTCCCCCCCCTTCTTCTCTTTCTCTTTTCGATCATTTCTTTTCTCACATTTGCACTGATCCATGTGACATTTCTTGATCTTTGTTGTATTTCGTCATGTCCCTACAATTTCTTTTTTTGTCTCACATCGGCCTACTACAAGCGGGAGGGCCGCTGCTCTGTGCCCATCATATCATCCGACCATGTTTTCTATTCTGCATCTTCCATAGCGTGATATCTATCATTGACGTGGAATTAAGTCACCAATCCAATACAGCGTATGACTTGCATTATGCTTGAGCCTCCTATCCGGTGAAACGCTTCTGCTCCTTGCTCTCCGCGGGGTCTCGTCGTAGTAGTAATCTCGATACAACTGATCCAAGGCGTCCCATTCACGCTTCCTCTATCACGTGTTGCTCGACGACCAACCTCGCGGCCTGGGGCACCGACGCGCCCAGCGTCTCGAGCCTGTTGCGCCTGCGCCCGATGTACTGGCCGCCGGCGTCCATCCTGTTGTTGAGGTAGACGTGCTGGTCCCTCAGCTGGCCGCTCTGGACAAGGTTCCCGTAGCCGACGGGGTCGTAGAGTGGCAGCAGGCGGTGCGTCGGGTAGAACCTGCCCCTAACAGACTGCTCCTTGAGGACGATGTTCTCGCGCATGAGGACGGCGCACCACTGCTGCGCGGGGGCGACGGACTTGCGCCACTGGATCTCCTCGCGCAGGGCAACGGGCAGCTTATCCTCCGAGGGGATGCCGATGGCGCCGGGACCGGCCGCCGCTGCTGCTGCGGCGGGCGGGCCCTTGGAGAGGTAGTAGATGTGACCGCGGAGGAGCAGGCGGCCGGCGTACTCGCCGGCGGTGGGGATGAGGATGTGGCAGAGGCCCATGACGACGGTGTGGGGCACGTTGAGGTCGCCGCCCTTTACGCGGATGCAGTCGCCGACCTCGATGCGCTCTGCGCCGAAGAAGCAGCCGTAGTAGGTGACGGTCTTGGCGTGGGGGTCCTCTGGGCGGCGGGTCCACAGGGAGAAGGAGGAATCGATCTTGGAGGCGGCCATCTTGGAGGCGTCGAGGTTGATGTGGTCGCGGCGGACGGGGTCGGCGCCGGCGGCCTGGAAGACGGCGTCCCAGGGGACCTCGTCGAACGTCTTGTTCTCGAGCTCGGGGACGTCGACGTTGGGCACGCTGAAGCAGTGGAAGGGCCGCAGGTCGGCCTCGGGCTTGGACACGTTGGGCTGCGGGAGCATGGCGTGCCCGAGGGGCACGAGCTCGTAGGGCCCCGCGCCGGGGCCGGGGCCGGGGCCGGGGCCGGGCGAGGGCGACGCGACGATGCCGAGGCGCCACGTGTTGCCGGTCTGGAACCAGACGAGCTCGCCGGCGCGGAAGGTCTGCGGGGCCTTGAGCGACCACTGCGGTGACGGCTGGAGCTTGAGCTGCTGGGCCTGTTGAGCCTGGGCCTGGGCCTGGGCCTGGGCCTGAGCCTGAGCCTGGGCCTGAGCCTGAGCCTGGGCCTGAGCCTGAGCCTGTGCCTGAGCCTGTGCCTGGGCTGAGGGGTGAGGCTGCGGCTGTGGGGTTGCGAGGGGGGTTGCGGGCAAGGAGGCCGCGGGGGTCTGGGGCATCGAGATGGGATTCGCAGGCTGCTGCTGCTGCTGCTGCTGCTGCTGCTGCTGCTGGGGCTGGAACTTGGAAGACTGCGGGCGGCTGGCGATGTTGGCTGGTCTCTGCGGGCCGGCGGCGTGTCCCGGGAGCGGAGGGAGGGGGACGGGACTGATCTTGGTGGCTGCGCTTCTGTCGACGCCCTTTGCGGCCAGGTCTGCCGATGGCACCGAGGCGGCGGCGGCGGCGGCGGCGGGCTCCTCTGACGCGAGGGCCTTGGCCGGGTTGGGGGCATTGCAGTGGACGCAGCAGCAGTCGGCGTACTCGTTGGACGAGGAGAAGAGCCATAGCAGATGGACCCCGAACTCCTGGGGGCTCTTGAACAGCTTGGCCTTGACGGGATAGCCGGAGACCCAGAGGTGCTTTGACTTTTCGTAGAGCCAGTACCCCTTTGGGAAAT
Organism: Escovopsis weberi; assembly: GCA_003055145.1. Taxonomy (NCBI): domain Eukaryota; kingdom Fungi; phylum Ascomycota; class Sordariomycetes; order Hypocreales; family Hypocreaceae; genus Escovopsis; species Escovopsis weberi. The sequence goes on along the minus strand of NIGB01000002.1, from coordinate 2,332,696 downwards.
GCACATACCAGGCGTTGCCCTCTTGAATCGAGCATCAATGATGCCACATTAGCCGGGGGGGTGTTGGAGAAGAGGGGATTGATTGATCAATAGATCACGTTGATTGATGTTCTCACCGTCGGGAGCGGGAGATACCTCCTGCTTCAGCAGTATGCCCAGCTTGATCCTCCACTCGACGAATCTCGGGTCGTCCTCGGCGAGCCGGACCATCTGGGGCTTCGCCCGCGGCGTCTTCTCGGCCGCCTCCTTGGAGGAGGACTTCTTCGCATTGTTGCTGGCGGAGGGCGCCGTGACCGGCCAGTAGCCCGGCCCCGTGTCTGCTCCATCGCTTCGCGCGATGCGGATCACGTCGAACTCCTTGGTATCTGTCATGGTTGTCGTCGTCGCAAACGGCGTCATCCACTACTACTGATGCGAGCGTGTGGAAGGAGTCGGGCACTCCGTACAGGAGCCACACTCCTCACGGGCCGTTTTGAGATGGCGCGGATCTTGCGTCTCTGGCTTCAAGAGCCTTTCATCTCTGAGAACGGGAACGGCGGGCGCGGACGCCTTATGCTCAGCGATTGAGAGGCCTCAGCGTGCTGTCCAGGTAGATGCGTTTCTCAATGTCGCGTGAGGAGGACCAGGGACGAGGACGTGATGACCGGGGGGGGCGTGGATGTCGATGGCCGTTGTTCCGCGCGTCTCAATGGGGGTATCGAAGGATGCTTGGTAACGATGTCTCGGCTCTTCCGATCAAGAACTTGTGTCTATTCCAAAGGCGACGATGCTTCGATGAGTCCGACGACGTTGGATGAAAACTGTCTTGACTGATTTGATGAGTCTCGAATTCGAAAGCCAAAGTCGTTTTGGCGGTTGAAAGACTCAGGCGGGCGATGAGTCAGCAGTGGCTGGTGGGCTCTGGACGCGGTCTCAGTATGACATTGGCTTTGACGATCTGATGGACACATAGAGAGTCTTCGCTGTCAGATATACCTTGTAGAGAATCAATCGATGTTGATTGCAATGATCAAGTCCTCTGCTCCATTGAGCATCACAATCGCAGCTCTTGGAGGAGAAGAAGAAGAAGAAGAAGCAGCACGTGCCTGGATTCGAGCAGCGAGGGCTCAGCCACCTCAGCCACCACAGCCACTTGGCTGGACGCGTCTCCAATTTCGAAGCCACACGCGCCATGAATTCTTTCCGAATTTAATTTAATTATTCTTGTTCATCGACGCATCATCGTGAAATTACACAGCGAGAGCGGCCTTCTTTCGCTCGGATCAAATATTTGTCGATGCTCCAGCACTGAGACCCGGCACTCCTCGCAATGGAAAGACTTTTCCAAGATGGCTACGGCCACGGCAACAGGGCGTTTCTCCAAGCCCTTCTTGCCCGTGGCACCATCACCTTTAAGGATTCACGGCCCCTCATTGCCGCCATCATGAATGCCGACCGTCCAAACGACGATGATTTGGCCCGGCCAGACCACGTCACGGAAGACATGTTCCTCGACTACATCCACAAGGCGTCCCAGGCCGCGTCGCTCTTCGACTACGAGATCCGCAGCGGCGTGCACCAGATCACCAAGCAGAGGATCTACGCCCTCGTCAACACGGCGTCCGACCCCCAGACGCAGCTCGCCACGACCTACAGCCCCGAGGAGCTCTCCTTCATCAACCGCGTCCTCGACGCCATGTTCGACAAGTTCAACACGCCCAGGATGGAGTCCATGTGCATCACGGGACTCCAGGCCATCAGGCTGTCGAAACCGCGCGAGAGCCAGGCCGCCGGCGGGGACCAGTCGTTGTTGCAGCCGGGAGCTGCCGCCGCCGACAAGGGCCTGAAGCACAGCGAGGTCGAGCTCGTCATGTCGAACCTCCTGGCCGGGGGCTGGTTCGAGAAGAGCAAGGACAATTTCTACTCGCTGACGCCCCGCGCCCTCCTCGAGCTGCGGCCCTGGCTCATCGACTCCTACAACGACCCGGACGCCGAGCCCGGCGACTGGCAGCGCATCAAGTTCTGCGAGGCCTGCAAGGACATTGTCACCTACGGCCTGAGGTGCTCCGAGCCCGACTGCAACGCGCGCCTGCACGACATCTGCCAGGACGCCTACTGGAAGACTCGCAGAGAAAAGAAGTGCCCAAAGTGCTCGAGGGACTGGACCGAGAAGCTGTACGTGGGCGAGAGGTCCATCACCATGACGGCGGCGTACCAAAAGGGTCAAAAGAAGAGCGGCGCTCGCAGGAGGACGTTGGCCGACGACATCGCTCTCTCGCAAGGCGTGGAGGACAACGGAGAACACCAAGGCCACGGCGCAGGCGGAGCAGAAGAAGACGAAGGATGAATGAGATTGGGCATGAAAAAAAAAAAAGAAAAAGAAAAAGACAACTTGATCAAGGACGGAGCGGGACTCATGTCCCTTGACAGATTTCTGGACGATCCAGGCCTGCGATGATCTACATACATACCGACTGGAGGCCTATCGAGTCAGTCGAACCAAGGGGAGGCCTCTTCACTACTGCGAACCGGGGGGGGCAAATGTTTTGGAGGAGAATGTTGGCACAGAAACGCAAGGGGGGAGGCCGCTCACCAGCTGGACCGGTGTGGCGCATTCCGGGGCTGTGCTATGGCTAATGACATCACCAAGTCGAGCGACCATCTGGACTAGCCGACGACATACTACCTACTAGAGTAGGTAAAGCGACTGGACCTTGATAGCATTGACTTGATCTTACGCGGCACGATAATTAGAGCTCCGTCTCCCTGGTGGCGAAATTATTCGGGGACGTCCTTGCGAACAGGATTCAGGCCGTTGTCTTCTTGCGAGCGAGCATCTTGGCGCCAAGTTGTCTCAAGTCATTCTCTTTGTGCCCACAACGCCGGGACTCCCCCTTCTTCACACTTCGAGAGTCGAGCCTCGTCTAAGCCCCTCGTCGTCATCATCATCATCATCATCATCGAAAGCCCATCATGTTGGAGTACTTTTCATACAAAAAGTACAAGCAGTACAAAGATGGCAGGGATGCGGAGCAGAAGGGGGACAGCAATGGCGGCAAGACGGCCGCGCAGAAGGGCAAGGGCAGGGCAGAGGGTGCCCCCGAGCGATCAAGCACCGAGGCCGGCCCCGCCAGGCCGGTCCTGAACCAAGAAGACCAGGACTTCTTCGAGGAATTGTGCTCCAACCAGAGCGGCGAGCATGTGGACGACGACGACGACGACGACGACAACGGGCCCCCGCCCCCCCTGCCGCCCCGAATCTACGACTGGGAAATGGACTCGTGCTCCGAGACCGAAGGCGCCTCCGGCACCGAGGGACCTGCCGGCGGAGAAGGAGAAGGAGACAGAGGACCGTCTCGAGCCAAGCAACCGCAGCCGCAGCCGCAGTCGGCGCCGGCGCCCGAGAAGCCCAAGACCGCCGCTGGCGCCAGGGACGAGAAGAAGCCGAGCCGGCTCTCCGTCCTCTTCACTAAGCCGAAGCGGCAGGAGAGCAGCCTGGTCCCCCCCACCGAGGCCGAGCGCGAGACCAAAGACGCAAGCCGCGTGCTCGACCGGCTCAACTTCTTCGTCAAGAACAACACGGTGCTGGCGTACTCGCGGGACTCGTCCGAGCTCCTGCAGCGCTTCACGCAGATCTTCAAGGACCTGGTCAACGGCGTGCCGAGCGCGTACGACGACCTGACCCGGCTCATCGAGGACCGCGACGGATCCATCGGCAAGCTCTTCGACAAGCTGCCCAACTCCCTGCAGCGGATGGTCACCCAGCTGCCGGAGAAGCTGACGGGCACGCTCGCGCCGGAGCTGCTCACCGCGGCTGCGGCCACGCAGGGCCTCAAGGTCGCCGAGGGCGGCAGCCTCAAGGACACGGCCAAGAACTTCTTGCGGCCGAACAGCCTGACGGACATGGTGCGAAAGCCGGGCGCCGTCGTGGCCTTGTTCAGGGCCATCGTGACGACCCTGAAGACGCGCTGGCCGGCCGTTATCGGCATGAACGTCATCTGGAGCGTGTCGCTGAGCTGTGAGTTTTTTTTTTTTTCCTTTTTTTTTCCTTTTTTTTTTCCTTTTTTTTTCCTTTTTTTTTTCCTTTTTTTTTCCTTTTTTTTTTCCTTTTTTTTTCCCTTTTCAACCTCATTCATCGTCTCTTGTCTTTTTCTTTTTGTGTCCTTCAGGGCCGCGCCATTCGCGGGTACGAGGTCAATTGCTGACAAATCTTTCTCGAACAGTGCTCCTCGTGATGCTGTGGTACTGCTACAAGAGGGGCCGTGATGAGAGGCTCGATCGCGAAAGAGCAGCGTCGGACGATCAGCGGATCGAGGAGCTGCCGGACGACAGGACGGTCCCTACCATTGTGACCTCGTCTGAGCCGGCATCTTCGGGGTCGTCACGGCGGACCAAGAGCTCAAGGCAGTCGGGACGATGACGAATATGATTTAGATGATGGGATGATTGGTGGTTATGGAAATGATAAGTACCAGAGAAGACTGATTTGTTATACGTGGGGCTCAAAGATCGTCATTGACGGGCCGGAAGAAGACAGACAGACGGGAATTTGCTCTTCATTGCGTTTGCAGACATGCTTCAGATCACGATAAGAAACTCAAATCGAAAGTAAGAACATCAATCAAATTCATCATGAAAATGCTGTAGCCGTGGGTATCATCGTCGTCATCTCACTACCACTACTACCACTACTGCTTTTGCTACTCCTCGCCCCAATCGTCTTGGACCAGCTCTTTGATCTCCTCCCTCTCCGGGGCCATGCCGACCTTGTGCCTCTTCTCCTCCGCGCCGGCCCCGTTCGTCGCGCCCCCGCCGTCCTGCATCCAGAAATCCACCTCGTCGATGATGTCGTACACGATGTCCTCGGCGATCTGGTGCCGGTAGCGCTCAGACACGGCGCGCAGCGTGTTGGCCTTGGTGTCGTCCGTCCTGACCATGTCGACCTCGCCGTTGGTCGAGTCGTAGTCGGGCGGCGGGTACCAGAAGTCGGGCCCGAAGTTGACCTCGGCGGCGCCCCCGCGGAACACGCTGACGGCCGGGTAGTAGCCCAGCATGCCGTCGTCCTGGCCCTCGCGGGCGCCCACCTGGGGCATGGGCTTGGACGCGGGCGGCAGGAAGCCCAGGAGGTCCTCGAAGGGCGTGCCCATGAGCACGCCGTTCTTGTAGACCCTGATGTAGGAGCTGGGCAGGGTGCGCAGCGCGGGCGTCGGGTGCGTCGGGGACGGCGCGTCGGCGGAGGCGGCGGACGCCGCGGGCGAGGGGTTCATCAGGTCCTCGAGCTCCTTGGACGAGTGGTACTCGATCTTCTCGAAGTAGGTGTGCGCCTTGAACCGGATCGGCACCCGGTCGCGCACGATGTTGGCGCCCTCGGCGGTGAGCAGCGGCTCGTCGTCGTGCGAGTCCACGGCCGGGTTGTAGTGGCCCGACATGATCTTGCGGTGCAGGTGCTCGGGCGGCAGCTGGATCTCGAGGCCGATGACGTCGCCCTCCCGAATGCCCTCCCCGGGCGGGAAGAACTCCTTGGGCCGCGACATGAAGACCTTCTCCCCGGAGACGTCGCGGATGCCGTAGCTGTAGGCGTCGAAGCCGACGGGCGCGTCGAGCGAGGCCTCGCGCCGCGCCCACCCCATCCGCACGTGCCGGCCCCCCTCGGGCTTGGACTCCCCGTTCTTGGCCGGCCGTATCCCCTGCGTGATCTTGCATTCCCAGTACCACCGCCCCTCGCGCACGGCCACGTTGGCCCTCGCCATGCGGAAGCCCTTGTCCGTCGTCACCTGCCGGCCGGATCTGTCGAAGAAGACGTGGGTCGCGGCGTCTTCGAAGCTCATGCGGGGGCCGAATGGCTCGGGCTCGGTCTGGCGGTAGTAGATGATGGAGGGGAAGAGAGGATCGGCGATGCAATGGGTATATCGAAAGTTCTTCTTGTTCGAGACGCTGCGCACAAAAAAAGAAAGAAAAAAAAGAGAGAAGGAAGAGTGTGAGACGAGACTCGATGCTTTGAGATTCTTAAGGGGAACCGGCCGCATTGGCAGAGAGATCGGCTTACTGGTCTGATGTCTCCATGAACTCGATCGTCTCCGCGTCCGCGCCCAGGACCTGATGATGCGGGGTCATGACCGGCCCGCGGGGCGCGTCGAAATCCGAGGCCTTCGGGGGCGCCAGCTTGTAGCGCAACGGTCCGGACTCGATCGGGGCCGGCTCCTTGTTGGTCGTCTTGGGGTCTGGGGTCGCTGGGTTGCTATCGCCAGCCTTGGCCTCGCGCTTCTTGAGCGTCTCCTTCTTCGTCCTGGACGACTTGGACCGGCCGGCCTGCGACACATCCTCGGCCGCCCCCGCCTGGCCGTCGGCCTTGCCGTCCGGGTTGAGGGGCGACGGGACGGCGGGGCTGTGGCCCTCGTCGAGCGCGCGCTTCTGGGGGATGGACGAGAGCGAGGCGGACGGGGTCAGCTCTCGCTTGGGGCTGCCCACATCATCCGAAGCCATTGCGTGGGCTCGAGGCGCGCTCAATCGCAAGCTGTGCGTCGCGTTCGATTGTGAGAAGGCACATGAAAGCAAGCTCCTCCTTGCTGGGTTCCGAAGGTCGTAAGATCGGCAGCTGTTAATGTTGTTGTTGTTGTTGTTGATGTTGTTGTTGTTGTTGTTTGCTTGCGAGGCCAAGACAGGTCGTCCCACATCTCGATGATTGGATGAAGTTCCCGTTAATTGCATATGCACAAATGCCGGAGGTAGCTCCATCGCTTGCATATCGTTATATCCGATTCGCCGTAATCAGATCGGAGATACGGACTTGAGGAGCACAAAAAGGAAGGAAGGCCCAGCACAACCTCTGTCCCGAAACGGACTAGCGTTGCCGGCGTCCGAGGCTGTGGAAATTGGCTGGATGCTCCTTCCATGCAGCTAATCAGCGCGACCAATCGCGGCTTAGGTAATGTCATCTGAGAGATGCGGGCGCGCAATCCCAGGCCGCTGATTGGCTTGATCTCGTGATGCCGCCCTCGACTCCAATTCCAACAAACCCGCCCGGTCAGCGAGCCTACCTGGACTCCATAGTAGTAATTCCATCAATACCTACCTCTCGTCCCGGTAGCAGGCATCTTCCGGATGCTTCATTCGTCGAGGTCCAGCGATACCTGGTGGCGCCACCCTTTCGAGGACAGCAAACGCGACCGATCGATTTGCCCACTATACTCTCTGCCGCGCGGATCCCCCGAACAGCAACCAGGGGGAGGGGCGAAGAAAGACGACCGAGATCGAGGGAGTGGGCCTCCCTTCCGTCTTCTTGCATACGGGAGGATCTCCTCTGCTGTCTGCCAAGGGCATGCACAGCAGATATTGATTGTCCCCTTCGATTCTGCCTTCTAGGCCTTTTCTCGTTCCGGAGTCCCCTGTCCTCGGGTCCCATCAGCCGCAGGCCTTGCCTGTAGGACCAGTCCTCCAGCACCCCCGTGGCGCTGTTCTCACCGTACCGTACCACGTATATCAGATCCATTGATCAATACGAGTACTCGTACATCTCGCCGAGCGCTTTGACAAATCCGGATCTCTCTACTCCGTATCTCTATCTCAGACATCTCGACCTCGTCTGCCCTAATCGGTTCTGGCCTGTCCATCATCATCATCATCACCATCATCATCACCATCACCATCATCATCACCATCACCATCACCATCGTCATCCTCAATTCGACGTCTTCGGATCTCTCCCACCAGGTAACGCCAGTGGAGCTCGCATTCTCCAGGCTCCCACACTTGGGAGGGAGCATCTGCGCGCGAGGTCGTCATTTCGCCTCTTCGGCGGACTACCGACTCGAGAGGGCCCGAGTACCACTGCTCCGTACTCCGTACTACTTATCGACTACTGACTCTTACCACTGCTACCTAGTGGTAGTCCTCTCTGGAAACCCGAGTCCTACTTCTCTCCGACTGGAACCACTCCCGCCACCAGGCTCCAGCAACTTCGATGTCTGGTCCGATTGCTCGTTTATGACCCTTGTCCGAGTCGTCGTTGCCAGCCTTCGAAAACCGGTCTGCCAGCTCCAGCTCAGACGATACGAGGAAATCAAGATTTGTCGCGACCCCCGGAGAGGCTGGGCCTGAAAATGAGCGATGCCCAGGGGCACAGGACGGCGTCCTTTGGCAGCTCGCAAGAGGAGGCTTTGGCGAGGACAGCTCTTCCTCCTCGAGCCTTGTCCCAAAAGGATCGCCTGACTTCGCCGGCCAGCATGCAGGATCTTCAAAGACACAGTCTGGAGCAGGAGATTCGGGAGGCCCGGCGCGGAGACGGAAATGCTCTTGGGATCCTGCGCAACAGTCCCTCGCTGAACTCCATCAACGAATTCGAGTTTGCGCCCGGGCCTCTCAGCCCCGACGCTTCTTCCGCGGCATTCAAGGGCAAGAAGCCGTTGTCGTCAGGTAGCCCGCAGGGTCACACGGGGCAGATCTGCAGGTTTGTTTCCCGCCCTCCACCTCCATTCGGGATGATCTTTTTTTTTTCACCTTCCCCCTTTCTCCCCTTTGTGATACTGACACGCTCCAACAGCAATTGTGGCACGACTCGAACGCCGCTCTGGCGGAGATCGCCACAGGGTGCCACGATTTGCAACGCATGTGGCTTGTACCTCAAGGCTAGAAATGCCGCTCGACCAACAAACTTCAAGAGAATACCGAATCTCATGCCCAAGGGTCCCTCTGGCTCAACGATTAACAAGTCTTCCTCGACACCGGAAACCAAAGTGCTGTCCAGCGTCGCGGGCGCGACTTACGTGACCACGGATCAGTCTGGCAACGGCACCTGTCCGGGCGGCGGCCGATGTAACGGGACAGGCGGCGCAGAAGGCTGCGGAGGCTGTCCCGCGTACAACAACCGCGTGTCCAAGAGCGCGCACTTCAACGTCTTGCAAAAACAAGGAGGCTGTGGAGGAGGAGGAGGAGGAGGAGGAGGAGGAGGAACGGGTGGATGCGGAGGAGAGGGGACAGGAGGGACCAACGGCGCGAGTGGTGATGGGCAACAAGGGGGGTGTGGTACTTCAAAGCCCGCCAAGAATGAACCCCCGATACCTATCGATATCAATGCGCTCCAGGTACAGGATCGAGAGGCGACCGTCGTCATCGCATGTCAAAACTGCGGCACCACCATCACACCACTATGGAGGAGGGACGAGAGCGGACACACGATATGCAACGCGTGTGGTAAGTATTTTCGACGATCGCTGCTGCTGCTGCTGCCGTTAATGCTGGAGTAATGTTCACTCACGAATTCGTCTCAGGTCTCTATTACAAGCTGCATGGCATACATCGACCGGTCACAATGAAAAAGGCGACGATCAAACGGCGCAAGCGAGTGATTCCCGCTTTTGAAAACGAGGAGGACGAATCAGTTGAGGTGGTCGAGATGGCGACCGCCGACAGATTTCCCGAGCGGGGAACGGTAAACGCGGACGGATCGGTCAACCTCGGGCTTCGACGCAACGCCGAGCACCCCATGACCATCGAGCCCGAGCCAGTGGTCCGCGCCAGTCGGAACGCCTCACCTCTGCCCGCCGCCTCCGACCTCGCTGCTTATCATCAGCCGACGGGAACCTTGCGACGGATGCACTCGTCGCGGTTCGACGAGAACCGACTAGCTCCAATGGCATCCATCGCGGCCCCCCTTACCGAGGAGAGAAAATCCTCACTGTCGCCGGCATCGTTTATGACTCTGAACCGGAAACGGTCGTTCTCGATGACAGAGGTCTCTGTCGGCGTGCCGGACGGGCCGGCAGATATCTCTAAGCGGGTCTCCTCGATCAAGGCGATCCTGAACCCCTCGAACGGCTCCGACGACGTCCCGGTCCCGACGACTATCGGCGAGGAGAAGGAGGAGTACGCGTTGCCGCCGATACTCCGAGCCCCCAACGGCGGCGACCCCGTCCCCCAAGCGACGAGCTACCTACCGCTGAGCCTATCGCCGCCGCCGCCGCCGCCGCTGCCGGTCCCTGCCGCGAGCGCGGAGGCGGAGAGGGCCAAGGCCGAGCGCCGCACCTTACTGAGATTGGAGGCCGAGCGGATGAGGGAGCTCCTGGCAGCCAAGGAGCGTGAGCTCATGGAGCTGGGCGAATGACTGAACGAATGATGAATACCTACACTACGAGTACCTCAGCGACCGGTGGATTGGCATATGCAAAAAAAATCATTGATCGCTGCACATGCTTCTTCCCCCTCCCTCCCTCCAAATCCTTTTAACCCTATCACGCTGCGATTTGACGGCCGGACTCTCTGATTCATAGTGTGGTTCGAAGACACGTGTGCAGAGAAAGAGAACTTAGGCTTTGACGTTGGCTGCCGCCGAGCTTCTGGGCAGGTAAATGAGCCCCATGCCTGATGAAGCATCAGGGGGATGGAGCGGGCAATGCTGCAGTCTCTTTTGACGGCGGGTCGTGTGAGGATGTTGATTCATTGCTGGAATCATTGCTGGTGTCTCCGATTGCTATCTGTTTCCAATCATCTACCTACAGTGCTACCTACGCAAGTTGGGCATACACGGTGCTTTTTTTTGTTTGTTGTCCAGTACAGTTCATGTATATATCGTATCACGAAGACGGGGAGCACAATCGAGTATGCTCCGAGTCTGCATTCCGCAAAACACTGGTACCTACTTCACCTTCCTGTGACACCGCCACCTTTGTGCAGGCGGGGAGAGGGTCATGAGGGAATAGGGGAGAGGGGCGAGAAGAGGGAAAAAAAAGGGGGGGAGGGGAAGAGCAGGACGAAAGCAGGACGTAGTCGAACCTGGGCCAACCGTTACACTACCTACATACGTCGGATGCTGTGAGCTCGCGCGATCCCAGGGTTAGGGTTTCTCGTGCTTGGTGCAGGGGATCACGATGCTCCAGTGGCTACGAGTATTCGTACATATTCTGTTCAGTCATCATGGACAACCTCCTCTCCGGTACAGCTCCAGACTCGGGCAGGGACTTGTCCTTGTACTTGTAGCTCCGCATCGGCGACGAACCTGAAGGCGGGCAAAGAACCTCGTCGTCATCTTTTAGCCCGGCATGGCGAGGTGATTGACCTTGCGTCTTAGTACTCGGTTGGAGTACGGAGTAGTACTCCGTACCTACTCCGTAGATGCGTAATCGCTCGTCCAGGGTCTCCTCTCTCCTCTACCCATCCGTGCTGGCTCACAGGCTCATCGACATCGACTGACGGTCTTCGTCTTCTTATGGGCATGAGTCGGTCGAGCTGAACACGGGTATCCGCATGTTGAGTTCTATCGCGTCTGTGCCGACTCCGCAACGGCGGCCAATGAGGCAGGGAGGGCGATGCGGGATGATGATCCTCTGCACTGTGCCAATTCAGCTTTGGCGGACAGTGAGACCGAGAAGATACCTTTAGTCAATGGTTCACAAAGGCTCCCAAGGATGTAGACTTGGGTCTCCGTGGCTCCGAAGGCAGACCCTCACAGTGCGCATGATGAAGATCCGAGACTGTGGCCGGGCCATCATGCAGGGTCATCTCGCGAAGGGCGTAGAATTGACAAGTTCGCGGAGGCGCTGGTGTCATGGCGGGATCCCTGCTGGGTCCGGCCCCGGCTGTATGTACATACATGCGAGGACTCCAACTCCACAGCTCCATGATGGCGATGGACCGGTGACCGGACGTCCGCCTCGTCGTCTTATACCGCGGCCCGGATGGGATGGGATACTCGTAGATCTTGAATCGAACACTGACTGCTCCGATCTGGACACCTTTCAGCGTCGGTGATTGATTGATTGATTGATTGATTGATCAATTCATGATTATTCTATCCAATAAAATCAAATAAATCGTCAATATCGATGAGAAGGAGGGACCGACCGTGAACTCAAAGAAAGGAAAGCGCGAGCATCGTCTCGTGACCGGGAAGGCGCGGCCGCTTTTCCCACCTCATCGTGAGTCTCCTCCTCCTCCTCCTCCTCCTCCTCCTCCTCCTCCTCCTTTCTTCTTCTCTTCTTCCACCTTCAACATCCGTCAGCCTCCTGTACAATCCTACGCCCTTTGGTCTTGGCTGCTCGTGCCATTAGTATCTGCCATTGGATGAGGCGTTGCGCCCTTCACCATTCATCATTGATCCCCGTCTCCTTACCTAAGGGAAGAGTTTTGAGGCGCACCCTTCTCACACACAAAGCAGTCTCAGGATCGACGCCCTTTCACGGGACAGCCGTCAACGGAATGGATTCGTACATCGACTGGGACAGCTCGGACGCTGCCTTGAATGGCCTAGACAACAGCCTCTTGGATTGGACGGCGGGCTTGGCACACGTTCTTCCGGACGGCGGCACCGGACCTGCTCCGGACGGGGCTCTTCAAGATGATCTAGCCCTCAACGCACTCGGGCACTTCTCCCAGGAAGACCTGGCACTGCTTGCTCTCGACGAGCCATCCATGGGTGCAGGCCCCGAGGCCCTCGTCCCAATCAGCTGGGAGACTCCAGAAAGCCCCTGTCTCCATTGTGTGCTCGGCAGCTACTCCTGCAAACGAATCAGAGAGGGTCTTCACCAGGGATATTGCACGAGTTGCGTCGCCCTTGGCTTGATCTGCAGCTTCGCCGATTCGGTCGCTGATGGCTTCAACCCCGACCTGTCCGGACTCGCCTGGTCTGCTCCCGGCAGCACCGACAACTTTGCAACGTCCCTGGAGGACCTCAGCGAGTCCGTCGAGCTTCCCGGCGAGGCTTCGCTTTCAGAGTCGCTGCATCACTGTCGGCCCCCGCCGACGGATGGCCCTGCTGATGGCAAGGACAAGCCGGCCAGAGTACCAACCCCAAAGGTCGGGGCTCGCTTCTCTCGAGAGTCCGTCCGCATCCTCAAGAACTGGCTCACGACACACAATCGCCACCCTTATCCCAGCGACCTGGAGAAGGAGATGCTGCAGCGTCAGACGGGTCTCAACAGGACCCAGATCGCCAACTGGCTTGCCAACGCTCGTCGGCGGGGCAAGGCCCAGCCTCATAGGGCAACCTCGCCGCAAGACCGGACTCTCTCGGGATCCTTCGGCTCCGTCGAGATACCGCAGAGACGGGCCACGCCCGCTCTCGAGTCCATGAATCCCCTGCAGCGTTGGCAACACTCGCCCCCTGAACACGAACCGGCATCCGTCACCGCTATTGCCCGGGCCGTCACTGCCTCGGGCTCCGTGGCCATTTCTTCGGGACTCAACAGCCCCTTCAGCTACCACTACACCGACGACAGCTCCAACAGGTCGCTTTGCAATCAGTCCTCTGCCAGCAGCGCCGGCACCTCGCGGTCCAGCAACGGCTCTCTGGCTTCCGCCTTCTCCCACGGCACGCACACTTCGTGGGGCTCGCTGGGTTCCAACATCTTCAGCAACCGAGGGCGCCGGCGCCGGCGCCGCAGGACCATGGCAACCAAGGACACTCCCGCCGCCACCAACCTGACCGCCCAGCCCAAGACCTTCCAGTGCACTTTCTGCACGGAGACTTTCAGGACCAAGCACGACTGGCAGCGCCACGAGAAATCCCTCCACTTGTCTCTCGAACGATGGGTCTGCGCTCCCGAGGGCCCCCGGGCCATCAACCCCGAGGACGGTTCCGAGTGCTGCGCATTCTGTGGCGAGAAGAATCCCAGCGATGCCCACATCGAGAATCACAATCACAGTGCATGCCAGGAACGGTTGCTGTCGCAGCGGACCTTCTACCGAAAAGATCACCTGAACCAGCATCTCCGGCTGGTTCACAATGTCAAGTTCATGGACTGGTCCATGAGCAGGTGGAAAGTAGCGACTCCGGAAATTCGTTCTCGCTGTGGTTTCTGCGGCACCATTCTAGATACGTGGACCATCCGTACAGATCACCTGGCGGAACACTTCAAGGCCGGTTACTCCATGGCGGACTGGAAGGGTGACTGGGGTTTCGAGAAGCCGGTGCTGGAGATGGTCGAGAACTCCATGCCGCCTTGTATGAGACGACTGCCCCGAATCCCCCGAGAATTCCCAGTATGCTAACTCTGCTCCCAGATCTCATCCATCACGAACGGCTCTCCCCCAATCCCTACGCGGGAGACACCCCGCCGCCCGCGAGCCCGAGGAACGCCTACGAGCTCATCAAGCTGGAGCTGGCCTATTTCGATGCCAATCACTGGGACTCTCACGGACGAGCGCCGACCGACGAAGACATGATGCTCGAGGGTTGTCGTATCATTTTCGCATCCGAGCTGCTATCTCTCCAGGGAATAGCCACTCAGGCCTCGTGGCTGCGTGACTTGATCATGAGCAAGGCCGGCATCGCGCAAAAGGCCAGGTTCGGGACTCTTCGAGGAGCGGCGGAAAACAGGCTGCAGACTCTCAAGATTAACGGCAAAGACAACCTGTTCGAGGCGTGTCCGATGGAGACACAGCTCCACGAGTTTGTCAAGGCAAAGCGCCTGCTCGGCCTCACCACCATGGATGATGAACTCCAGGAAGAGGCCTGCAGGATTGTCGGAAGAGTGGAAGAGGTCTGCAACTATCCTTCCGAGGCCGTCGCCAACTGGCTCCTGCGCATCATCCGATCCTCGACGGACTGGCTTCCCCCTTTCCGCAAACGAGCGCATCTGCCGCGGAGCGAGGACGTCCAGGAACGCGCAATCAGATCAAGCGATCCGACCTCGATTGACTCGACTATTCACAACTACTCAAGGCTCGAGAGTGAGCTGGCAGAATTTCTCAAGCAACAGCGGCTCGCGGGAATCGAACCAGTAGACGAGGACCTGCAGCGAGAAGCTCGCATGATCATATACGAATTTGACGACGGATGGAACCAGACAGTAGCAGACAACCACGACTGGCTCGCGGCCTTCAGGGAGCGAAACGGACCTGTGTCCGGGACCCAAACTCAGGCAGAGTGCTCGACATCTTGCGCGTCAAGGAGTTTTCCAGGGCAGAATTCCGCCTGCTCATACTCCAGGAAGCACTTCAAGGAGCGTGACACAGGACGAGGAGCGAGGCCAGCGTGGCCATCCAGTGGCGATAAATCAGAGGCGAATAACCTGGGGGTGTCGTGTTTTCTTTCCGACGCGAACTGCTATCTACGTCTGGCGAAGGAGCTGAGGAGATGGGTGGTCTCGACCATGTCGCCAAACAACCCGAACCAGCATGTCCCCACAGATGAGGAGATGCAATATCAAGCCAGATGGATGATTTACGATGAGTATGTGATTGACGATGAACCCAGCCGTGACATCAGTCTTTTGTTGTCTTTGAGCTGACCTCTGATCTCCTTTTCTCCTGCAGCGATGATCCCTGGAACCAGACCGCGGCGGACAATGTCGAATGGCTCCGGCGGTTCAAGCGAGACGTGGGCATTCTGAAAGAGGAGGGGCCCGGCCTGCCCGCGATCGATGCCTGGGCGACGGAGCAGGGCGGAACGGGATTCGCTCCACCATACGTCTTCCCTCGGGGCCATCTCGAGGCATTAGGCCAGCTGGGGTCAGCTTCCACGCAGAGCGATGGCCGGCAGCCTCTGGCGGGGCCAACAGCGAACAAGAGCTATCTGGAGGCGCTGGCATCATTTACTTCGTGCCAGCCTGCTGCCATCTTCTGCTCCCGAGAGCTGGAGTGGGGACTGGAGGAGTTCGTCAGGCAATTCACCGCCCAGAACGGCTATTTTCCGAGTGATGACGCGCTGCAGCGCCGGGCGCGGGAGATCCTCAACACAGCAACGACGGCAGCCGACGATGCCGTTCTGCTGAACAAGTTCAAGGAGTGGGTGCAGCAAAAGGGCAACGGCGTTGCGACCCTGGCACTGCCGAGCGCTGCCGGGCCAGAAGTCGGGAGGATGATGGCGGGGCCGGAGGGATGGCTCGAAAAGATGCCCTCGACCAGCATGCCGGCGGGCATGGATCTCAACATCCCGGACGAGGACATTGGGGGGATCCTGGCGGGCCTCGACTACAACTTCGCCTTGGACGAATTCGGGGCCGACATGGAAGGATTGGAGCATGATGGAGGGGTCAGCCTGGCATGAAGAATAGCATTTGGCTTTTGAAGATGAAGGGATCATGTTCGGATCATGATGGGTGTCGTTGGAATTTATCGATCACGACCTTCAATCTCCTCTCTATATAGATGTGGTGGATGTGATAGTTGTCATAGATGTACGCAAAATATAGCTGTACTTGTACCGGTGGTCCATCGATATTATTATGCAGCATTTGCCACCTTTTGCACGAGAAGGCCGCCGACATGTTTTCATTGGCTGCGAAACGGCATGGCCTGCGGCTCTGCGGGCCCAACATGAACCCGTGAATTTCATTTGCGAATGGACGTCACATCACATTGATCCCTACCTGTATTCATACCACCCAAAGCTTTACTCGAACGCGATTGTCTCAACTTTACTCCTTACCTTGATCCTTATTTCCAGATTTTGGCTAAGCATTCGACTACTTGATTGCCATTGACCTGCATTCCTCAAACTGCGTGCCCTTTTTGCATCTTCTTTCCCACCGCACGGATATTGATCGACTAGCCGCCCAAAAAAAAGAGGGGAAGCCGAGATCTGCGTCAGGATAAATCCATCCATATTTTGATGAGGTGAGCCCGGAGCCCCTTTTCGATCGAGGACCAGGCCCGGACTGCCAGGGAACGCCGTTGATTGGCAGGCTGTGCCTCCCGAGTCACCCATCACACGCACGGCGAAACACCCCTACCATTACTGAAGGCTTCTCATACTCGGTTCATTTGCACGAAACAGGCGGCCTTGTGGCGAGAAGCGCACGAAAGCAGAAGGCGTCGAGTGCCAAGACATCGAATCAATGCCGACGTACTTGTGCCACGGGTTCAGGTGGGAGCGGGCGCTGATCCGGATCTTTGTGATTGTGGAGGACATTGACGAGGCGGCGCCGGACTGGGTCATCTCGCGGGGGTCGTCGCGGGCGCTGCTGGAGCGGATCGCGGCCAAGTTTGACTTTGTGCCGCGGCGGGCGTGCGGGGAGGGGGCCGAGGGGGGAAACAAGGCGAAAGGGGGGGGGGAGGAGGAGGGGGGACAGAAGGCGGGCAAGGCGGGCAATGGGGTCAAGGATGAAGGGCAGGATCGGGGCACGCAAGAGGACAGCGTGCTGGTGAACAGCTGGTCGGCGGTGAAGCTGCTGGAGGAGCACGACCCGCGGGACACGGCGGCGGCCACGCGGCCGTACGCGTACGTGGCGGACCACGCGGTGCGGGTGGACCTGGGGGCGGACGTGGAGGGCGAGATGCGGCGGTACGGGGAGATGGTGGGCGGGGACAGCGGCGGGGACAGCGGCGGGGGCGCGGGCGGGGGCGCGGGCGCGGCGTGGTTCGAGCGGCTGCGGGACGAGCTGCAGGCCGGGGCGGGGATCGGGTGGTACGTGGTGGTGTGCGGGGACGAGGAGCGGTATGCGCCGCCGCGGGAGGGCGCTGACGAGGAGGGAAGCGGCGGCGGCGGCGGCGGCGGCGGCGGCGGTCCTGGTGCTGCTGCTGGTGTTGGGGATGAAGGAGAAGAAGGAGGGGCTGAGGGCGGGGAGGGGGAGGACAGGGAGAATGGGGGCAAGGCGGAGGGCGCGGGGACAGGGCACTCGCTGCGGCATAGGATCAGCTCGGTGGGATTGAGGCGGCTGTTTATAGGGAAGAGGAAGGACTCGTCGCCATGATGATGGGACGGACGGATGGATGGGATGGATGGATGGAGGAGGATTCCTGGGTGTCCGGGCCGGGCCGGGATGGACGGGCATTGTTTTTTTATGGGTGAGACGGATGCGGGGACGACTGCGGATCTCGGGGCTGTCTTTCGACCAAATACTCCGTAGGGAGGAATCTCTATGGATGATCGTTCCCATGCCTGGGGATCTACGGATCTACGGAGTACTCCGTACAATATAGTAATTCTCGAATTTTCATTTGTTTTTATTTGTTCTTTTTTTCGCCGAGGCCGGTCGAGGAGAGATGACGTCAGTTCTATCACGTGCCTTCAATCCGGGACTCGATTCGCGAATGCCGATCGATGCTGACTAAGCCACATATGCTCCGGGCTGGCGCGACGTGATTGGCTGGATGCGGCTTTGCGCGGCGGAAGGAGCGCCCCGCGAGGGTGAGACCGAAGATTGAACTCCGAAAGTTCAGGGGGAAGCTGCGACCCGGGCGAGCTACTGCAACGGTCCCCGAAAATGAAACCCTGAAACACTCGCTTCTCTTGGACTCGAAGGCATCGCGACGAGACTCACTTTCTCTCCTCGACCTCTAGCAGCGCCGTCCTCGTCATTCATTCTTGTCGAAGTCTTGATTATGACTGTCCATCTTCATCCGCCTTCACTTCGCTTCTGATCAGCATCGAGACCTCTCACTGGACCCCAATCACTCTAGGTACTGCTCAAAGAGGCGCTCCGTGCTTGCCGACGACAATCCTCATCGATGCTCTCATAGCCATTAGGAGCCACATACCCTTCTGCACGCTCCCGATGCACTCCCTCCACCGCGGCGACGAGTCCACCTCCTCCTCCTCCTCTCCCGCCCAGAGGGGACCCCAGTTCACCCCGGACGACGAATCCGACGACGATGTCTTCAGCCACAGCCACCACGACGATGACCCGACGCGGCATCTAAACGCCGCTGGCGCGGACTCGTACGAGCTCGTCACGAAGAGGGACTCGTGGCGCACCACTGGGCGCGACCGGCCCCCGAGAAAGGGAGGAGGAGGAGGAGGAGGAGGACGGCTCCATCACCACGGCCATGGCCCGTACGACGCCGTCGCCAACGCCGACCACGATGCCGACGAGCAGGAGGACCATCTCGACGGCCTCGATGCCGCGGACGCGCGCACCACCCGCACCGACGGGCGCGGCACCCTCAGCGTCAGCACCGTCGAGGACTACCAGCTCTACACCAAGGAGGAGGAGCTCGCCGTGCGCACCAAGTTTGATCGCAAGCTCGTCCTCTTCGTCGCCCTGCTCTACATGCTCAGCTTCCTGGACAGGTCCAGTGAGTTTGCGCCCCTTCACTCCCCGTTTGCGTTCCGTCCTGAAGATGGGGAGGGACCCGAGTTCTGCGCACGCGCTGATCGTGATGGCCATCGCCGCTCGTTTGGCAGACATCGGAAACGCCCGCATCGCCGGCATGGACGAGGACCTGCAGTCCGACCCGCCCCGCGACTACTACTACCACTGGGCCCTCATGGCCTTCTACATCCCCTACATCGCCTTCGAGTGGATGTCCCTCCTCTGGCGCATCATCCCGGCCCACGTCTTCGTCTCCGTCGTCGTCTTCACCTGGGGCCTCATGGCGAGCCTGCAGGCCATTGCCGTCTCCTACCCGATGCTGATCGCGCTGCGCGTCGTCATGGGCATCGGCGAGGCCGGCTTCACCGGCATCCCCTTCTACCTGAGCTTCTTCTACAAGCGCCGGGAGCTGGCCTTCCGCACGGCCATCTTCATCTCCGGTATGCTTCTCTCTCTCTCTCTTCTCTCTCGCTCTCTCTCTCCCTCTCTCCCTCTCTCCCTCTCCCCGATTCACCTGCTTTTCGTCTTCGCTGAGACTGGTGATTTCCTACCGCAGCCGCACCCCTGGCGACCAGCTTCGCCTCGTCCCTCGCCTGGGTCATCGTGCGCCTCGCCGAGTTCGGCCCCATCGCCCCCTGGCGTCTCCTCTTCCTCATCGAGGGCTTCCCCTCCGTCGTCGTCGCCGTCCTCGCCTGGTCCATCATCCCGGACTCCCCCCAGACGGCGCCCTACCTCTCCAAGCGCGAGAAGAAGGTCGCCATCCTCCGCCTCCGCCACGAACGCCCCTCCTCCTCCTCCCCCTCCTCCTCTAACAGGAACCCCAAGAAGCATCGGCAGCACCGCGCCGCCCACCCGCTCTCGCACGCCCGCCACGCCCCCGAGGCCTCCAAGCTGCACGCCCTCCTCGCCGTCCTCCGCGACCCCGTCTCCTGGCTCACGCCGGCCATGCTCTTCCTCGCCAACATGGCCTACTCCTCGCTCCCCGTCTTCCTCCCCAAGATCGTCTCCGACATGGGCCACGGCAGGCTCGCCTCCCAGGCGCTCTGCATCCCGCCCTACCTCCTCGCCTTCCTCGTCGTCCTCTTCACCGCCCACATGTCCGACCGCCTCGGCGCCCGCACCGCCCCCGTCGTCTTCCACGCCGCCGCCTCCGCCGCCGGCTACGCCCTCCTCGCCCTCGCAGAGCCCCTCGCCCTGCCCCCCTGGCTGCGCTACCTCGCCGTCTACCCCGCCGCCGTCGGCTTCTTCAACGTCGTCACCCTCGTCATCGCGTGGAACATCAACAACCAGTCCGCAGAGGGCAGGCAGGGCGGCGCCTTCGCCCTCCTCCAGCTCGTCGGCCAGTGCGGCCCCCTCGTCGGCACCAGCATCTACCCAGACGCCGACGCGCCCTACTACACGCGCGGCATGGCCGCCTGCGCCGCCGCCATGGCCGCCGTCGCCCTCCTCGCCCTCCTGCTGCGCGCGTACCTGCGCCATCAAAACGCCAGGATGGACGCGGAGGCGAGGAGGAGCGAGGACGGAGGAGCGAGGGAGGAGGAGGGCCTCGTGAGGGAGACAAAGAGGAAACAGGGCGAGCCCTTTCGCTATATGCTGTGATGTTCCAATCTACATGTAAATGGCGTCTCTGATCTTTTCCCTCATTTTTTTTCCGAGGATTATCATTCTACTCTTCTGTTCTTTTTTGGATAAACCATAAGCGAGATTTGGAGTTTTGCTGCTGATGCTCTT
>NIGB01000002.1:2289840-2309587 GCA_003055145.1 Escovopsis weberi | reverse complement strand
CCCCCCCCCCTCCCCCCCCCCCCCCCCCCTTTTTTTTTTTGGTCCCGAAGGAGCGAGGCGGTATTCTGTGGTGGAAGTCGCAAGGCCGGCTCTGTATGTGAATCGTTGGGATTGATCGTTCACAACAAGAAGGAGGGGCTGTGATAGTTTGTCGAACACTGGTCCAGAGCCGCAGCCACCCAGAAGATCCTCTGGGCCTGAAATCACAGTCGCACGCACTTGGAGGTAGTATTGGTAGTTCCACTTCCCGTGTCTTGAAACTTATTTGTAATTGAAGAATTTCGCTTCTATGGTTGCTTGTTGTATTCAGATGATGCACTGCATCGCTGTCGCTTCATAATAGAATGTCGGCTGTAGGGGTGGTGATGATGGCCCTGCCGCGCGGGGAGGGGGGGAGCGGTGGAAGGACATGGCTGCGAGAGCTCAAAGCATGAGGCTCGCCTCGTAAATCTCGCAGTGAACATCGGGGATGCCATGTTCTTCCAGTATTCTCTTGCAATTCAGGGCAACCTCGACTCCCTGGTCCCAGGTCATCGTGTCGGGGACCACGCTGATGAGAAGGGTGAGAGGCCGAGGTCCGGTGAAGCCAACGCCCGTGACCTCGATGCCCACTACTTGTGACCCCCTCGTCGCATAACCAATGTCCCGCCTGAGGGAAGAGAGGGGGGACTCCCACTGGGTTTCCAGCTCTCTGTTTCTTTTGCCGGGCCCCAGGCTCTTTCGGAGGATGATGTCTCTGTCGGGCCCAGACGAATGCGGAAGCTGCCATCTGTCGCAGCTCGAGCGGGCCACGAGCCTTGGCTTCGAGGGGAGGCCGAAATAGTAGAACTTTTGCTCTTGCTCGTCTGGACGGTAAGGGCGTGGTATAGTCGTGTGCCCGTTGGACGATCCATGAGGGCCCTGTGGTTGCGTGGCCCCCTGCGGCGTCACCGTCTCTGACGATTCCGATGGAACCTGAGCTGTTGGATCTGTTGAGCAGCAATGTCAGTGTGGTCCCTTGTGATACCGCGCGGTTGGCATGGAATGGACTGATCATGCTGTGTGCAGAGATAGTACTACTACTAGTACCTGTAGACATGTTGACTGCTAGACTTGAGTTTGTCCCCAAAGTGATGTGATGCGTGAAACTGATGCGAGAGGAGGCAAGATGAAAAAGAATAAGTCGATGAAAAGGAGTGAGTCTGAAAGAAAGTTGGAGAAGATGGAGGAAAACAAGAGATTGAAGGATCAAAATACAGGCACCTCGTTGACATAATTAAGGCATCCAGGACAACTGATGGCGGCACCTTCCGTTTAGGAGTCAATAGAATGGAGGCACGTGAATCCGTGAGGAGAGCCAAACAATTACTGCTATATACTATATCCCATTACCTACTTATAGTATCAACACGAGGTTTCTAAACTATTTTATTGAATTATGAAAGACTCTATTGTAATTGGAAGGAGCCACGTCGAGTCTCAACAGGCATTGCGCCAGCGTCAAGGGACAAATGAGGAGGAGGAAGCCTTTATGATGCAGATTCGCAGCAGAATGATCTTGTAGAAAAGAGAAGAAGAATGAGCCTTGGCTATAATGGAATCGTCAAGATTGCTTGTGATTCTTTAGATCTTGTATCTGTCCTTGAATAGTTCTTCTATCTCTGTATATTGTCTTTCCCTTCATCTACCCCGGCTTTATGAGTTCTCCTATGTATCAATGCCCCTGGAAATTGTTAAATGCAAATATGTAGAATTGAATTAAGTACCAATTGACCTACCCTAGAGAATTGTGTTCTATGGCCACATCAGGAAGGCGGTGAATGTTACTGCCGACTGAGAACCCGTCTCTCCTGGAGTCAACACCTCGTTCAGACCTCCCACGATTTCCATGATACACGCACTGCCATCATCCGCATCGCGCGAGAATGTCAATCGGTTGAAAGATGGGCGAAACTCCTTCGTCCGAATGCCGATGCGCTCAATGACCTAGTAGAGGATGATGGTGAGTTCCCTCCCTACCCGAATGCCACAGTCCGACAAGCGCTTACCCCTGTGATAGCCCTCGCCATGTTGTCCTTGCAACTGCTGGCTTGGGAGACTTCTCCGCAGTGGAGACAGGATCAATGCCGTGCATGACGTAGCACGAAGCATCAACGGCCGCCCTGGACGCTGTAGTCCGCCAGATGAGCGTACATATGGGACACAGATCCTCTGGCGTTCTGGACACAAGAGATCGAGGGCTTCCAGCAGCTGGCCACAGTCCAGTCCCCTCAGCGACTCCGGAGCTTTCTCCTCTACG
The DNA here is from genome assembly GCA_003055145.1 of Escovopsis weberi. Lineage (NCBI taxonomy): Eukaryota > Fungi > Ascomycota > Sordariomycetes > Hypocreales > Hypocreaceae > Escovopsis > Escovopsis weberi. The sequence goes on along the minus strand of NIGB01000002.1, from coordinate 2,307,309 downwards.
CTATCCGCGAGAGGGCTCAACTCAATTTCCAGAGCATTCATTTCTCGTTCACAAGCGTCGTCATCTTCCTGAATCCTTACTAGGGATTGACCCTCTGCCCAATTCAAGGTGCACTCCATGGCCGCCTCAGCTCCAGCCAAGATGCCATATGTTTCATTAGTGAGTGCATTTCCAACAGCTTCCGTAGCTCAGTTGGTTAGAGCTTCGTACTAATACTTGCCCACCGGGCTAGCATTGGTAATGCGAAGGTCGCAGGTTCAAGCCCTGCCGGGAGCAATCTTTTTTCGAGTTCGATTCCTGGAACCACCCCTTTTTCTAAAGATTTTTTTTTGGATGATCTCGAACAGTATAGTACTCTACAGCAATGTTTCCCCATCGCCTCCTCTTCACTCTTTTGAGGAATGAAGCTCCCACGAAGCCTGCGATAATCGTAGAAGCAACGGCTTGTCGAAGATGAGCATCCATCAAATTGTTTCAATTGAGGAAGGCGGACCCGCATCATGGCGTGCTTTCGCAGTTTCCTGTCAAGAGACGAGTCTTTTGCGGAAGGAGTGACCATGAGACAAAAAGCACAGGCAGACAGCTCGTTGACGCGTCTTCAATGTCCGGGCAGGAGCTCCCAGGCCCTCGTCGGAAGGAGAAACTCCTCGCCGGCGGGACTTCAAGTCCACCTTGTCCTGATCCCCTTCTTTTCTCCAACTCTTCCTTCTTCCTCCTCCATCGTCTCTCCGCATCTTCACTTTATCTCGAGACCATCTCGACATCTGCTCCTTCTGGACTTCTATTTCTCACCGTCCTCTTCTATCGGCGGGTTCCTTAGGGCTCCTTGCTTTTATCGACAGGTCCGTCGGGCCTTACTTTTATCGGCAGATACCGTGCTTCATTGGTTCGAATGTTCTCTGCTCCCATACCGTGACCACACCGTCCATGCAATGCAGACAGACAAGGTCACAGCACGACAGCTATCGTGCTATTCTCAACCTTTATCATCAGGGTCGGCTGTTCTGATAGAGAAGACCTGGAAGAAAGCCCGGCTCGACAACACCAGCACGTGGAAGTACAATATCAAAGGGAAGTAAATGAAAGCTTTCGACATGATCGAGATTCCGGCGACATCAAATGCAACACTACCTGAGGCCGCGGACACCTTGACCTTGTTCTGGAAGGCTTGGAAAAGGCCGGAAGCACGCTGTCCCTCAAGAAGTGTTTTGAGAATTCTCCCTATATGGTAGCAACACCAGGTATGCCCTCAGCGTGGCTGCGAGCATTATGCTTGCTGAGCAGTGCTGCAAAATACACCTCTCTTTGAAGGAGAGACACCCTCCTGTCCACGAAGCCGACCCATTTTGCAATCTCAGGGTCTCGCGTTTTCGCTCGAAAAAGAACCATCCTAGCGTTCCCGGACTTCATAAAGCCCTTCGAAATCCACGTTGACGGAAGCAAAGAGAGGGAGTACGGAGCGGCACTGCATTAAAGACAGGAAGACGGAACTCTCAGACCCATTTCGTCTCTTTCCAAATCCCTCAATTCAGCCGAGAAACTTATTTGGCACCAGAATTGCTACCAGTAGTTACTGACTCCTTCATGACGCTAGTTTCGTCACGCTTTGAACCACTGAAGCGCATTTGCTTTTCTTTGCTCTTGTTTTCACCATCGGTCATCAGAAGCTGATCTTTCGTCATAGGAGACTACGAGCCCGCTGAATTAGATCAAAGCCATTTAGGATGGTATTCGCAGGACTATAAGCCCGCAGGCAAGCTGTCTTCTTAGTAGTACTCATTAATGCTTTCCACCCTACATCTTCATCATTCACAATGTCTCGCCCGACACAGCCATATCGTCCCAGCGACACAGAGCGGGACCTATATTATTCTGGGCTTCTCTCAAAGCCCAAGCTCGTTGCTCGTTCGAGCTTCGACGTCTGGCGGGATCCAAGATTTTCAGGGACCTGAAAACCGAAACGTCTTCACCCCGTTCTCGGAAACCCGTGCCTCCACCCACAATGGAACGACTCGACATCGTCTGTGAGAGTCGACATTATGGAGGCTCTTGAGACGATCGACTGGACCGCAGTTGAGATTATGCGCATCGGGCCGAGCAGAACAACGTCTCCGATCACTTTGCTAGTATCTGTGATGCCTGATTCTCTTTCCTGGGACCTCGGGTGCCAAGTTGCTCTGCGCTGCAAAGCTGTCCTAGAAGCCCATGCCATGCCAGACATCCACTGCGAGATCCGAGAATCGTGTATTTCATTTCTCACGTCGCCATATTCCTCCTCTGAGCCAGTCACTTCCGCCGACCCCGCCGCTCCGGCCGATCCCTCGCCGTCAGATGCCTTTCAACTTTCATCGGAGCCGATTAAAGAGCCCTTCGAGAGCATCTTTGCGAGTCTCTCCGACTGCATTGGCACCAGCATATCCATGAGACACATGCCTAACAGAGGGGGCACTAAATGTGTCTATCTCTCTGTCTCGCCTCCGTCATCGGCTCAAAGCAAGATTGTTGCCTTGACTTGCAGACACGTCGTGATCGATCCTGATGAGGAAGGCTTGGATCCATACCGCTATACTCGAGATGGACCGTCGAGGGACGCCATTCAACTATCCAAGGGTATCTTCGAAAAATGGCCCATGAACCTCCGGGACGACATTGCGATTTGTTCCACCAACAAACAGATTGACGGTGGCTCGCGTGAAAAGCTCTATACCGAGAGGATACAGACTGCCAGAAACCTCATACAGACTTTGCAGTCTTATCAAGACCCGTCTTCTCGAACCTTTGGTCAACTTCTCTACTCACCGGCTTTCTCGTTGGCAGGCAATCATCACGGCTCCAGGTGGTTGAGAGACTGGGCACTCATCGAGTTGACGCCCGGTCGCCACAGGGCCGATCTCGTCTCTTTGAGGAACAAGGTCTTCGTGGGAACCTGGCAAAGCTACGCATCTCACTTTGCCAAGTTGAGAAATGGATTTGAGGGACTCCCAACGCCGACCTTTCCTGTTATCCGAGACTGTGTCATCGAGCTGAAGAGAGAAATGGTGACCGAGAAAGAGATCCATTATCCGTTTGATTTGTCCAATCGCACCGATGAGCCGGCAATGGTGGTTATGAAACAGGGCGCTGCCACTGGCTTGACTTTTGGCGTCGGACACGGTCTCAAATCCATCACTCGCCACGTGTCGTCTGAAAAGGGCAGTGGACTGATGGTTGTTGTCAGCGAGGAATGGGCAATCACGGCTGCGCAAGTCGAGGCCAACACGGATTGCCCAACAATGTTTTCAGGTCAGGGCGATTCGGGGGCTTGTGTGTGGGGCCTCGAGTCTCAGCGCCCTGTTGGGATGATTGTCGGGGGAAATAACATGTTTGGAGTGGTCGACGTCACATATGCCCAGCCTCTGGAGCGCCTGCTTGGCGATATCAAGGCTCACGGGTTCAACGCCTCTCTGGTCTGAGACCGGCTCAAGCCCAACATCCGATGGCGTAAAGGAGGGATAATGAGAGATCAGAGCAGAGAAGTGATGCTGAGTACTAGTAATCCCAGATACTTCTGAAAAAAGGGCCAAAGATCAGGAGAGTATGGCAAGAGTTGAATCTCATTTTGCTGAAGCTATGTAGAACTGGCGTCGCTTCTTCTTCTGCCAGAGCGCGAACTCGCTGGTATGACGCCTCGCGGGGAGGTGCTTTTGTGATAGGTTTGTACCTGTATGAAGCACTGCATCAAGATGAGATGCATCGATGGTACATTGATGTATAATGCAACGTCTTAGCCGGTACATCCAGACCAGGACAAACGGGCCATTGCTATGCCAAAAGAGAAAGAAGAAAAGAAAAGAAAAGATACATTTATGGACTGATGTTTATGCAAGATCAAAGAGGAGAAAAATAAGGCAAAACGCAAAGGAGCCGAAGAAAACATGGAGGGGAAAAAAAGTTGTGGTTGAATTACAAGAGTCGAAGGGTAAGTGAGGAGAAGAGAGAGAGAAAAAAAAACCATGGATCACAAAGGTCAACGACGGTTGACGTTGATGAGGCTGAGGAACTCGTTTCTCGTCTTTTCCCTGCGCTCGAAGCAGCCGAGCATGCAGCTTGTGACGGTTGTGCTGTTGACCTTTTGCACGCCGCGCATGACCATGCAGAGGTGGCTGGACTCCATGACGACGGCGACGCCCTGGGGCTGGAGGACGTCGAAGATTGCGTTGGCGATGTCCTTTGTGAGGCGCTCCTGGATCTGGAGGCGGCGGGCGAACATCTCTGCGATGCGGGGCAGCTTGGAGATGCCGATGACGGCGTTGTTGGGGATGTAGCCGATGTGGATCTTGCCGGTGAAGGGGACGAGGTGGTGCTCGCACATGGAGTAGATGTCGACGTCCTTTACGATGACCATCTCGGAGTGGCCCTCCTGGAAGATGGCGCCGTTGACGATGTCGAAGACGTTCTGCTCGTAGCCCTGGGTGAAGTACATGATGGCGTCGGCGTAGCGCCGGGGCGTAGCGAGCAGGCCCTCGCGGTCCGGGTTCTCGCCCATGCACTCGAGGATGGTGCGCACGGCGCCGGCGATGCGGTCCCGGCGCGCGGCGGCCTCCTCGGCGCTCTCCTCGAGGCGCTGGCGCGTGCCCACGCTCGGCCGGCTGAGCCCGTCGAAGTCGATGACGGGGCTGTCCGGGCGGGTCAGGGCCTTGCTGCTGCTGCTGCTCGAGGACTGCTGTTGCTGCTGCTGCTGCTGTTGTCGGCCAGACCCGGTGGCGGCGGCGGCGGCGCTGCTGCTCTCCTCCTCGACGGCCACGGCCTGGCGCCGCTTCTGCTTCTTGGAGCGCCGGAACTCGGGCTCGTCGCGCCGGTCGCGGCCGGGCTTGCTGATGCTGGAGCGGCGGACGACGTGGCTCGGGGGCCCGTTGGCGAGGCGGACCTCGGGGCTGCCGTCGGCGGCGGGGGCGGGGGCGGAGGCGGAGGCGGGGGCGGGGGCGGGGGAGGGGGCGCCGTCAGCGGGGGAGGGGGCAGAGGCGTCGGCGTGGTGGTGGTCGCGGTGCTTCTTGGAGCCGTTCTTGCTCTTGCGCTTCTTCTCGCTGCCCGAGGATGAGGCGGACGAGTCGCGGGGCTCAATGGGATCGGTGGGAGCCATGATGAGCGGTAGGATCAATGAAGGTGTAGGTAGTCGTAGTCCGCGGGCCGCAATCGCAGTGCAGGATCTGGCTTAGAAGCAACCGTGGGGGGGGGGGGGGAATCGTCGTCCGCCAGCCGAGACGCCTGGGAGGAGAGGTCGAGAGGTCGAGAGAGAGCGAGGGGCACGACCGGGGGACACTCGGCGGCGCTTTTGCGATGGAGGAGCGGTCGACGGAGCGAGTCAATGGGCGGGAGTTGTTGGTTCAGGAGCTCCGGAGGAGACTCGAGGTCGTGCGGTCTTTTTTTTTTTTTTTTTTTACCGATTTTTTTTTTTTCATTCTGAAGAAGCCGTATCGTCTCGTACCTGCATAAAGAGCGGAACAATGAAAGTCCGCGACGAATCATGTCTGGCCTTTGGACCCCAAAGCGGCATCTTTGGTGGGGTCGAGGCCGCGATCGGAAGCACTGAATCTGCGAGTACTGAGTACATTGCTACTCGGCTTATTGGATCCGGAGCTCGGGGTACAGAGTACAGGGTGCGAGTAAATCCACCTGCTGGAGAGCGCTAATGCACGTGACGGCACGGGAACGTCTGTCTGGTCCACTTGAGCGACCCCGAAGAGACGAATGACGTACCCACGTCTGTCTGCGAACACCATTTTGAGCCAACTGCTGCATAGTAGGATCAAACCTTTGGCAGGCATTGCACCTTGCGGCTGTCTCGTCGGGCCGGAAAAGTGTGGCTGGGAATTCGAATTGTCCTTTCATGAATGATCAATGGATCTACGGAGTCGCATTGCCTGGACCTTGAGGAGTAGTACCTTAGGTTGTGCTTGATGTGACGAGTACAGCCTTCAGCGTGGAATGGGCATCGGCACACTTGAAGAGGAACCTGAAGTTCAAGTTCTTGCGTCAAGAGCTGAGAGTCTTGTTCTGTATGCGGACTTGAGTAGAAGAGAGCAAGACAAGCCCTGGAAATACCTCGCTTGGACATCCAGCATGTATCCAATGCGGAGGAGTTCAATTCTCTGGCAGACTCCCTCGGTCCTTCCCGGCCAGCTGCTCTAGCACAGACAGCGGCAGCTGCCCCCCCGGGTCTCGCCTTCCCCCCTGAGACACCGGCTCTCCCTGCCAGGGCAAGAGCCACGACCGCAGTTGCAGTCCCTCCTGCTATCGGTAGGTACACTACGGAATTTATCGTGGACGCCTGGACAAGGCGCTGCGAATGGCCTCGTTTTTTTTTCTTCCTCTTTGCGGAGTTCCTACGGAGTACTCATACCTACGGACACACACCGTCATCCACCGAATATGCGAGGCACACACCTCCGGTCGCCGCCCTGGCTCGTTTCGGGCTTGGCTTCGGCTGCAGGTGAATCGCATTGCGCACATGGCCCAGGCTTCGCTCTCCGCTTGGCGCCTTGCACTCGGCCATCTCCCAAAGGTCAGCGTGCCTGGCCGATGGAATCGATGACTGCCTGCATGTTCTTGTCGGGGTCCACGGGGACCGCTACCGACTCATGTGAGTTTGGGGCAAAAAGAAACACCCTCACGCCATGCTTCATCATTCTCTTCTGACTCTGGTCCTCTACAGGTAGTGAGGCATTGTGCTCGCTCACAATCATTAGTCCAGCCTGCGCACTCCGTACATACGAGTACTCGTACGAGTACCCACGAATACGGAGTACATCATACAGATATAGATCCTGGTTGCCCAGCCTCCAGTTATTCTTCATCTCAAGAAAAACCTCGCAGCGGGCCTCCACTTCCTTTCCCAGCCGCGGCCTTCCTGCGAGGTACGAGTACGAGTCGGACAGCCCAGTGGGCGGGATACCGGTACTGTGCTGTCGTGGCCCCCTCGGACCGCCTCTTCAGATACCCTAGCAGGATCCCATCAGCCTTGTTCCAATCACTTCAAACTATCAGTACCTACATACGATACATGGGCCGAGAGGGAGATTGCGTTTTACAAATCTGGAGCAGCTCCCACTGCCCAGTCGCTTGGTTCGATTTTCGCGCAAAAAGAGGCTTGTTGCGGAGAGCTCATATGCCTCTACTCCGTACTCGTACTGAGGCAAGCAACGGAAGAAGGCTGGATGACTACGAGGACTGGTAATCTCTCCCCGAGAACATTTCTCACCCCTCCTCGGATTTCCCTCCTTCACCTCAATCCATCATACATATCCCAGTCCAGACGAGTCAAGAGACGCTGCAGTCCTCTGCGCACCCACTGCTGATCCATTCGACTCCCCCCCGCCGCCTTGGCCGTTGGTTCTGATGGAGCTTCAAGGCTGAGCCGTTTTGCGCATACGAGTGGCTCAAGCACCCTGTTCCACCTCATCCTCCAAGCTGATTGATCAAAGGTCCTGCATCCCCGGCCCCAAACATACAGGTATACCCCATCTTTCCCACGACCGCCGCCTGGTTGAGAGAGTGCTACGAGTACTCGTACTACGGAGTACGAGAGTACTCGCACGAGTACGAGTCGTACATACTCGTACCAGCCAACGCGGAGGCGCGGAGCATTGGCCTTGGGCGAGCAAGGTCAACGTCGCATCCATCCGCTGCACCTTTGCGGGCCTCGGCTGATTGCGTCTGACCCAATTTTCGTGGCAGTCTATCGATCCCAGCTATTTGTTGTGGCCATGTCGGCGCCGTACTGGGGTGAGCTCCCAGAGCCCAAGGGAATTCACGATCGGCGCCTGTCGCAAGATTACACCAGCAACCGCCCCAAAAAGTCAGACCGGCGGAGGCAGTCTGCGAGTATCGACTATTCGTACGAGTACGACTACTCGTACCAGGCTTCGCGCAGCAAGGGGAAGCGCTCCTCAGTCCAGACTACGTCCACCGAGGCTCCCACCGAGACCACCTTCAGTCCAAATTCCCCGACGACTCCAGTCGTGTCGCCTTATGGCCTAGCTCCGAGGCCCTATTCGTTCTCCCAAAGAGTTCCCCAACACCGCAACCCTGATCACGACATGAAGACCACTCGTCCAGACAGAATGTCAGAGGATCGCGGGCAGCCTGCCTTCTCCACCACGTCGGCCGGGCACGACGTCCCGCGAGGGCTCCCCGCAAGCTATCGGCATCCCGACGATCCATACGCATTCCCTTCACCAAACCTCAACTCCTCGTCCCGACAGCCCGGGATGTCTTCTGCACAAGACGACGAGGCAATGGGGTCGCAGGACTGGTCATCCCCACAGCGGTTCGATGGACAGCCGGCACCGACAACCCCTCGGGCTCAAGCCGCCGAGTTCTTGACCCGCAAGGACAGCAGGGCTTCTTCACAACAGGTGACTGGGCAATACCAGAGGGCCTCCATCAGCGGATCGTCCGACCGGCGCAAAAAGTTTGCAGACGACCGTTCGCCCCTCCAAAGGCTTGAGCTGACGCTCGATAGCATGACAAAGGAGGAGAAACGGGCTCGAGTCGAGGCCGCGGAACAAAGAGCCAGGGCAAGGGCGGCGAGGAAGGCCGGCATGGCGCAATCTCCTGGGAGCCAGACGCCAACTCCGCAACCGCAGAAGGAACTGCCGCCACTGGCTCCGGGGGACCAGCGCGCTGCGGTGACCTTTGAGCAAACCATGCCCTTGGCGTCGAACCCCCCTCTCTACCGCGAGCCCATTGTCCCCCAGGAGCTTTCTACGCCGATCACCCGACAGCGGCCCGAATTCCAGCAAGATGATCTCCAATATGTCACAGAGGTCGTGCAGCAAACCCCTTGGAAAGGCAAGGCGCCGGTCGATCCACGACCGTTGCCGGCACAGCCGACCCCAACGTCTGCCAGTCGCGGCTTGAGCTTCCAAGAGCGAAAAGCCCGGGACAACGCCCAGTACCTCCCAGACGCAGAGGCACATTTTCTGCCCATCGAGGCTCAGGGGCCCCAGGGGCCCCAGGAGCCTCAGAGACCCATCACCCGTGGCTTCTCCTCGGCTCGTGAATCTGGCAACAAAGTGACCAAGGAACTGGCTGCCGACTCGTGGCAGCGCATCAGGGCCGAAGCAGAAAAAAGACTGCCTCCCCAGTCTAAGTCTCAGTTCCAGTCTCAGTCCGAGCTTGTTCCCTCAAGTGACCAGAGTCCAGTGTCGCAAAGATCCACCCAGTACTCTGCAGAAGCAGCATCTCGTCACTCAGACGAGCAAAGGCTGTCTCCGCCGCTGCCAGATGCGGCCCGCAAGGCCCCCTCTCCGCTCGTGGAGGAGAGCACGTTTCAGCCGCCGGCCCCGGTGCCAGAATCTCAAGGCCCGCGGCGGCGCATAACGGGGCCCTACTATTATGTGCCCGAGCTGGGCCATGATAATGACTTGGTTCACCCGGCAGCCAGAGGGGGACTCTTGCACACTGTGGTAGGCCCTTTTCTTGAATCAAAATTGCAAGCGCAAAAGAAATCGCAACAGCAACAAGACTCACAGCCGCCATCACAGCCGCAGGTACAGCCTCAGGTACAGCAGCAGCAGCAGCAGCAGCAGCAGCAGCAGCAGCAGCAGCAGCAGCAGCAGCGACAAAGGCCATTTGATACTGAAAGCTGGGAGAATGAAGATGAGGAAGACGAGGAAGATGAGGAGGAGGTAGAGGAAGAGGAGGAAGAGGAGGAAGAAGATGAGGAGGATTTGTCTCAAGTCGCGCAGCAGCAGCAGCAGCAGCAGCAGTCAAAGGCAGAGCTGCAGCGTCAGCAGTACGAGCGAGAGCAGTTCGAGCAGCAACAGTATCAGCAACAGCAGCAGCTCAAGCTCCAGCGCCTTCAAGAGCAAGAGCGTCTCCAGGAGCAGCAGAGACAGCAGCAACTTGAACAGCAACGCCTCCAGGAGCAGCAGCGGCTTCAAGAGCAGCAACGTCTCCAGGAGCAGCAGCGGATCAAGGAGCAGCAGCGGCTTCAGGAGAAACAACGGATCAAGGAGCAGCAACGGCTTCAGGAACAACAACGGATCAAGGAGCAGCAACGCCTCCAAGAGCAGCAGCGCATCAAGGAACGGGAACGGCTCCAGGAACAGCAGCGCCAGGAACAGCAGCGCCTTGAAGAGCAGCAGCGTTTCAAGGAGCAGCAACGCCTTCAGGAGCAGAAGAGACAGCAGGAGCTGGAGCAGCAGCGGCTCCAACAGCAGGAACGAGAACGCCAGGAGCGTCGTGAGCAGCATCGCCGGCGTCAGTCTCAGTTGCAGTACGAACGACAGCAGTACGAGGAACAGCAACAAGTGGAGCAGCAACAAGTACAGCAACAACAGCGACGAGAATATCGGGAGCCTTATGATGAACAACAGCAGCAGCAGCAGCGCCACTATCAGCAGCATCAGGACCGGGATATGCGCCAGCCCCAGCAGAATCAACCCCAGCAGCAACCGTACTCCTCACCACAGCCTAATCTGCAGACTGCCATACAACAACAACACTCACCATCTCAATTCCAGCAGTATTCTCAATCTAAAAGTCGGCGTCGGTCTCAGTCACACTCCCAATCCCAACTCGACGCTCAGAAGCAGCCAGAGCCCCAGACCCAGTATCTGCAGCAACCCCATCCTCGGCCCTTGCCAATGCCGCAGCTGCAACAGCAGCTACAGCCTCATGGCCACTCTCAGTCCACTTTACAATCGGCAGCCTCTTCACAGTCTCAGCCGAGGCCTCTGCCGGTTCCACAGTCACACGCGCAAGCGCAACCTCACACTCGCCATCATTCTCAGTCCCAGACGCGTCAGGTAACCATCAGCCTGCCTCCTGAGGAAGAAATGAGGGAAGACGAGGCACTCAGCATCTCCTCGGTCGAATTACCAGACAAACGGATCTCGGGAATTGTGTTCAAAGAGCCCGAGGACCTTCGTCCTGGAGATGGTCTTTACATGCCTCCCGAATGGCTGGATGAGTGGAGGAAGGGCACTGTCGGCACCTTGTCTGGAACCCTTCTCAATCTGAGCACCGAGCACCTGTCGGTCAATGATAAGAGCTCCTCATCCTGGGACCAGAACGGTCACAGAAGAAGTCATAGTGGGACATCCAGGCCTCGCAAAGCTGAAGCGTTTGATGGTGAGTATGATGAGACGAGTAAGTTTTTTTGACTGGCGCCCCATGTGATGGAGATACCAATTACGGAGTACTAATCTTCATCTCAGCCACGACGCGATTCAAACCCCCCTTGTACTTGAAGTGTGGGCCTCTCCTTCGATATTGCGGCATCCGCCATGAGAGGGTCCCTGTCAGGCCTCGCAACACCAACGTCATGCTGGAGCGAGAAATTTGGCGAGGGACCGTCATGATTGTCACCAGCGACGCCGATTCATCGTACGAGATTGCGCCAACACTGCGACTCTTTGTCCAGGACGTCGAGTTGCTTGGCCCTCCCCCCCTGAACCCCGATGGTGCAATTTCGCCTGAATATGCGGATCCCATTGCTGGCCATCCTAAGTTGGGTCGTCGCGGTGAGACCCTATATGTTCGGCCCGTGGAGCACCTGGAACGGTCGAAGGACCTGTCCCGTGATGAAACGGACGGCGGCCTTTTTGAGAGGATTAGAAGTCCATCCGATGAGCTCCCGCCTGATGGGATGACAGACTTCCCCGGCTCGTTTGCGAACCGCCGCAAGAGGGTGGACATTGACGGCGAGAAAATGCTCAAGTACAAAGACGTGAGGGGCTTCCGCCTCCACGCCGAGCAGGGTTGCACCTTTTGGCGCTTCAACATCGAGGTTGAGCTGTGCGACAGGCAGCAGCGCATTGCCTATCGCATCAACCGAGGCCCCGCCATGGGATTCTGGGTGCCTGCAAGCGGAGAGTCGATGAACGTCATGTTCTATACCTGCAACGGGTTCAGCCTTAAGGCCAAGCCGGACGACCTCTGCGGGCCAGACCCGATGTGGCGAGACGTCCTCAACTCGCATCAGTCACAGCCCTTCCACGTCATGGTTGGAGGTGGTGACCAGCTCTACAACGACTCTGTTGCCAACGAATGCGACCTGTTTGACGAGTGGCTGGACATCACCAACCCAAGGCACAAGCACAGCGCGGCTTTCACCCCCGAGATGCAGAGCGAGATGGAACGATTCTACCTGGAGCGTTACTGCATGTGGTTCTCGCAAGGCTTGTTCGGACTTGCGAATTCGCAGATTCCAATGGTCAACATGTACGATGATCACGACGTGTTCGATGGTTATGGATCATACCCGCACAATGATATGAGCTCTCCCGTCTTCTCTGGGCTGGGAGCCGTGGCTTTCAAATACTACATGCTCTTCCAGCACCAGAGCATACCCACAGAGACCGAGCAAACGGAGCCGACCTGGATCATGGGAGAAAACCCCGGCCCGTATATCCACGAGCAAAGCCACAGCCTTTACATGTCTCTGGGCGGTAAGCTCGCCCTGCTGGCTGTCGATACCCGAACAGAGAGGACGGAGCAGACTGTGGTCGATGAGAGGACCTGGGAGAAGATCATGAACAGGCTATACGCCGAGGTCAAGCGTGGCAACGTCGAGCACTTGCTCGTGCTCCTGGGTGTCCCGATTGCGTACCCCCGGCTGACGTGGCTGGAAAACATGTAAGTGCCTGTTGATTCCTGCTTCCCTGAGAAAGACGACTTGGACGTGGGCGGGCGCGATTTTCTGACAAAATGGACCGTTTTCTATAGATTGACCTCGAGACCCGTGAGGGCCCTTGGCAAGGCCGGCCTTCTTGGCAAGCATTTGAACAACATTGACGGGGGCATCGAGGTCCTGGACGATCTCAACGATCATTGGACTGCAAAGAATCACAAGCGCGAGCGTACCATTGTGGTTGAGGACTTGCAAGACCTGGCTATCGACAAATCCCTGAGAATCACCATCCTGAGCGGTGATGTTCACTTGGCTGCCATCGGGCAGTTCTTCTCCAACCCGAAGCTCGGACTGGCCAAGCACAAGGATCCTCGATACATGCCGAACATTGTTTCCTCGGCCATGGTGAACATGCCGCCTCCGGACGTGATGGTCGACATTTTGAACACGCGAAACAGAGTCCACCACTTCGACAAGCAGACGGACGAAAGCATGATCCCCATATTCCGCAGCGGGATCGACGGGAAGCCGAGAAGCAACGAGAATCTCCTTCCTCGCCGCAACTGGTGCTCCATCCGGCTTTGGCAGCCGGGGAGCACACCCCTCCCGAGCCCATCTGTGTCCGAGGTCGGAAATAGCACCTCGCTTCTCCGCAGGCTATCATCGAAGGGGAAATCGGCCCCCAGAAACCCCGATGCATCTCGGGAAGCGGTGCGTGGCCGTCGGCCCCCCGTCTCATCGGGCCTCGGTAGTCTCATCCGGAGTCTTTCGCGGTCGAGATCCAGGAAGCCTCAGCCAGGACTCGGAACCAGCGTTGCTCGGACGATGTCTCTGAGTCGCGGGGAGGCACAGCAACGCGCGGACATGGTGCAGTCCAACCGCCGCGACAGCCAGGGCCAATACGATCCCAACATCATCCGGGGCCAGTGGAGCGCGGAGGAGGTGGACTACGCTTACGTGGATGCCCGCGTTGCAGGCCAACGCGGGGCCTCCGGTAGCAGAGCGGGCACAGCGGCGGCATCCTTCGAGTTCACCTCCGGGGACGAATCGCTGTTCACCGCGCAGCCGCTACAGCGGGCACGAGCCGTGGGCAGCCAGTTTGTGCCACCCGGCGCCGAGCTGGTGAGTGAGACGACTGACGCATCCATCCGTCCGTTCCACCGGATCCCCACGGACATGACGCCGCAGCAGATGCGCCAGCCCGAGAAGCATGCCGTGAACCTGGAGGGCGGGCTGGACATTTGCCTGAATGTCGAGGTGAACTCCAAGGAGCCCACGGGCATCACGGTTCCGTATCGGATCCTGGTGCCGAGGCTGTTCTACGACTACGATCCCGAGACGGATGACCTCCCGGCGGCGGAGCCCACCGGTATCAAGAGGCTGCTCAGCATCAGGAAGACGTCTCAGCAGCCACAGGAGGGGCCCCTGCCCGCGGAGCCAGAGTATGAGGGGGCGATGTATGAGGACGATAATGATTTAGAATACGAAGGCCGCGAGCAGTGAGCTGAATCAAGGCTCGTTAGAGATTAGAAGATGATATTGTTCCGCTGCCCTTAATATTGCAGAGAATACACCGGATCGGAAGCCTGCCAGGTGCAATGGCTCAGACGTTGAATCTCAGGTGGATGTACGGAGTAACGACATGGCGAGATCATTTAAATTTATTAATCCCCGATGTCTTACACGGCGGTTCGACTGATCAAATGTGACAAGAGACATTGGAGAATCGATTTGAGTGTCACAGCCCTGTTGTTGATGTTCTCGCTCCCCGGCATCGTGCTCATGTTGCTCCGACCCGAATGCTGTGTTGGCTTTACCCTAACCCTGTATTACCCTAACCCTGTTTGATCACGTAATTGAGACAACCCTAACCCGATGCCAACTCACGAGTAAGGGAGGCACGGCAGGCCCCGTTTAAGAGATGAAAGACCCGATTGATGCATAAAGAGGCTAAATCCGATTCGGCCGACGACGATGCATCAAATCAACCCACCTTGATCCATCCATCCATCCAGCCATCCAGCCATCCAGCCATCCATCCCGCCATCCCGCCATCCCGCCATCCCGGTCAGCCAAGCCGACAAGGCAGCTCTGCCATGCCCACCTGCGTCTCGCACGTCGTCATTTCACGCCGAGACAGCGCGGCGGCCATGCCCATACGAGCCCTCGTTGTTGATGCTCCGACAAGCTGATTGTTGACGCGGCGAGGAACGGGACAAGACTCACTGGGACCTGGATCTCGACGTCTCCCCTCCTCTCGAGTCCCGAATCTCCATCCTCTACGGACTACCTCGGATACCCCAGACTCTGGGTACTCGCACATACATACCTACTCGTACCTACTCGTGCCCATCCGCACGCCTCCCTCCCCGATCCCCGATCCCCGATCCCCGATCCACATCTGCGGTTGTTGTGAGCAGCCACTGCAACCCGCGCTGCACCGCACCACCTCGCCCAACCTCCCCGACCAACAGCCTTTCCTTCCCGGGAGGGGAAAGGGCATGGCTCGATCATAATGCCCCCGAACAACCGCTCCCTCGCCGACAACGTGTCCCGCGGCGCGAGGAGCCTCGCCCTCGCATCGTGGGTCTGGGCCAAGGGCCCCGGCAGGCAGATCGCAACCGTCGCGGCCGTCCGCGTCGCCCACCAGGTCCGCCTCAACCTCACGGCCAGGCGGCTGCTGAGCTTCCCGCACCTGCTCGTCCTTGTCTGGCTGGTCATCCTGCTATGGGGCGAGCGATGGATGTTCGACAGCAAGGTCGCCGACTGCGACTGGAAGAGCTGGGAGAAATGGGTGAGTACCTGGGTCTTTTTTTTCTTTTTTTTAGTCCTCTCCATTGCATCGAGACAACAAGACGAGGGAAAAGAGAAAATTGCTGACGCTGGCCAAAGCCTAGAGGCGCGACCCCCCATCACCTCGTCCTCGTGGCGGACCCCCAGATCACCGACCCTCACACCTATCCCGGCAGGCCGTGGCCGCTCTCGGCCCTGACCGCGGCCGTCACGGACAGCTACCTGATCCGCGGGTACAAGGCCCTGCAGGGCCACCTGCACCCGGACAGCCTGTTCTTCCTGGGTGACCTCTTCGACGGCGGGCGCGAGTGGAAGCCGCGGCACGGCAAGTTCGTGGACCCGAAGTGGGGCCTCGAGCGGCCGAGCGCGGAGAAGGGCCAGCTGCGGACGTGGCACCGGAAATACAACGAGGACTACTGGCTGCGCGAGTATCGGCGCTTCGGCGACATCTTCTTCGATCCCTGGAACCGCGGCGGCGACGCGCCCGGCGCGTGGCAGAGGGGGCGGAAGCTGGTCGCGGGCTTGCCGGGCAACCACGACATCGGGTTCGGCGCCTCGGTGCAGGTCTCGGTGCGCGATCGCTTCAACACGTACTTTGGCGACGGCAATCAGGTCAACGTGGTGGGGAACCACTCGGTCGTCATGGTCGACACGGTCTCCCTGAGCGCGAGCTCGTCGACGTATGGGGAGAAGCACGATTTGAAGGCCCTGTATGGGCCGGTGACGGAATTCTTGGATAGCGTTCAGCTCAAGAAGAAGAAGCTCGCCCGGGAAGAGGTCGACTTCTGGTACGGCCTGGACAGCCGGCCGAAGATGGAGCACACGGTCGAGGAGGGCGATAAGGTGGACCCTTTCCCGCCGCCGCCGCCGACAGAAGAGGACAGCCTCCCAGGGACCGCCGATCTCCCCACGATCCTGCTGACGCATGTGCCCCTCTACCGCCCGCCGGGCACGCCCTGCGGACCCAAGCGCGAGCACTGGCCGCCGGCGAAGCCGCCCAAGGGGCAGACGGCCCCCGTCGTGCCGGACCACCGCAACGCCATCTCCGTCATGGCGGGCTACCAGTACCAGAACGTGCTGAACGAGGCGGACTCGGTCCGCCTCGTCGGCAGCGTGGGCAACGTGGTCCAGGTCTTCTCCGGCGACGACCACGACTACTGCGAGGTGGTCCACTCGCCCGAGCAGCAGAGCGTGCGCGAGATCACGGTCAAGAGCATGAGCATGAGCATGGGCGTGCGCAACCCGGGCTTCCTCATGGTCAGCCTCTACAACCCCATCGACAGCAAGGGCAGCACCCTGCCCGGCGCGCCGGCCCAGACGCTCCAGACCCACCTCTGCATCCTCCCGAACCAGATCCGCACGTACATGCGCTACGTCACGTTCGGCCTCATCTCACTCGGCATCCTCGCGCTGCGCGCCTTCCTCGTGCCGGTGCTCCGCCTCACGCCCTTTGCGCTGGACCCGGAGCTCGAGCAGAAATTCCTCCTGCCCGTGCACAAGGAAAAAGCGGAGCCGCCCGAGACCTCGACCCCGATGGGCTTCGCCTCCTCCGCCTCCTCCGCGTCCACGCCGGGCGGCGGATCCAGGAGATCCCTCTCGACGACGACGACGACGACGATGACGACGACTATGATGACAACATCCACGACGGCCGCCACCACCGCCGCCGCCAACGGGGGACCAGGGGCCGGCAACGGCACGGCGCGCTGGGAATCTAAGAAGTCGCGGCACGGGAAATGGGGCTGGCACGAGAACCACGGCGGGCCGCGCATCCGGCTGGACACGAGCTTCTACGACGGGCCCAGGGGCTGGAAGGGCAGCGGGCGGGGCGGGGGCCGGTTCAGGCTCGGCGAGATCGGGAGGGAGATGTGGACGACGTCGTACCGGGTCGCGTGGATGACGGTTCTATTTTGGGCGTATCTGCTAAAGACTGGCTGAGCGAGCGAGCGAGCGACCGCGTTACGTGGCACTGAAGAGAGAGAGAGAGAGAGAGAGAGAGAGAACGACAGTGCGGAAAAGATGGAATCCTTGTATCATTAAGGGGGGGGGGGGGGGGGGGG
>NIGB01000002.1:2275836-2289828 GCA_003055145.1 Escovopsis weberi | reverse complement strand
GGGGGGGGGGTTGCGGAGTGCACGACGGCACGCCAACCTACGCCAATAGACCATGCTTACTTTCTCCCACCACCACCACCACCGCCACCACATCAAGAATAAGGGTATCATGTCTGTGCCATGCTTCGCCGCCGTCGGGTCCTACCAGTAGCCCCTCATGCCTCCCCCATCGGCCCCAAACGCCCTCCGCGCCATCCAGTCCTCACGTCCATGCAAATACACCATCACCTCCACGCCCCTCTGAGCTCGCGCACCCAATTCCCGAGGAATCCCCAGAAAGAAAATCACCGCCGCGACGCGCCGATCCGCTCATCCCTCGCCCGCCGCCTCCTCTCCTCAAGCCGCTGCGCACTCTGCGCCTGCGCCTGTGCCTGTGCCTGTGCCTGTGCCTGTGCCTGAGCTTGAGCACTGGATCCCATCCCCGCCGCCGCCTCGCGCGCCTCGCGCGCCTGCTGCGCCTGCTGCGCCTGCTGCGCCATGAGCGCCTCGCTGGCGCGCAGGTCCTCGTACGCGGCGATGTCCTCGGCCGTGATCTGCAAAACGGTCGGGGGCCTGCGGAGCATCGTGCCTTGAAATTCTTCCTCTTGTTTTTTTTTTTTTTTTTTTTTTTTTTTTTTTTTTTTTTTTTGAAAAATAGAAGAAACCCCTCTTTCTCCTTATCCCTTTGCCTTTGTACTGTGGTCGCTGGGATGCGCTGCCGAAGCGGGAGAGCACGATGCGGCAGAAGATTCGTCTGGATGCTGGGGATTCCGGGTTCTCGAGATGCGATGCGCGCCCCGGATCGTTTGCCCTTGGAGCGGCTTGCGTTGCTTTTGGAAGGGCCGGATACTGGGCTGTGCTGTGCGATGCGCCCTCGGGATGCTCAGACGGCTCTTCAACCCATGCACCCTGGAGGTACGGCAGCCAACGGTTCTTGAGTTCGTGGTGGGAGATCGCGTTTTCTCTGTGCCAGTGACGCCGCGATGGTGTTGAAGTGGGTGCAGCTTCCAAAATGCAGAGGAACCGGGTTCGGGACTAAGAAGTGCCCAGATACGGAGCACATACGTGGAGCTGCTGAGTCAGCCGCTCTGCGCACAATCACATTGATCATTGATGACATCGAAAAGGGGCTCCTCTAGGATTGACTGACTCTTCAAGCTGCCGAGTCCGAGACAGTACGATCCGCAGCTGCTTGGAAATATTCATAATTTGCCTCAGATTCACCACTGAGGAGTCTATCTTCACTAGCACATCAATCACGGTCTATTCTCTAAACAACTTGGAAATCTATATATAAAGATACAATTGCACTTTGCGAAAAGGGGCACATCATCGTCTCACACCACAGAAATCATCTTTCAATCATCTCCATCACCGTGTCTACGGATACATTCGGCGCATCATTAAACCTCAATCATCAGGAAATATCAACCCCAAGACTCATATGTTGGGGGAAAAAAAAGACTCCACGCTTGCTCTCCCTAAATGGTGCGATATACATAGTACAGTAACTGCTGTCTTCAGCCTGGTATCTGAACAAAGAGAGGAAAACAAAGGAGAAATTGGTATCATGAGAGGATGTGCATTCGAACAAAAAGGTTTGCAAAATGACGAGTGCCGGTGCCGACGGCAGAAGACAGGGATAGCCCAAGGCGAGCGATGTGCTCGTTGGTTGAGGAAAAGCAAGGTGAGCGCCACAAATTAAGAAACAGACGGGAAGAAAACAACTCCAAGGGAAAAGAAAAAAAGAATCAAGAAATCAATAAACATCAGTCGTGTCTCCTCATGCTCTCATGTGACAGCCATCAATCAGAAGCATCTTGTGCTCTTTCGTAAGCTCTGTCATCCTTGAATCGAGGACAACGTCCAAGGAGCATTCAGTATGTTGAATAATCAACCGTAAGATCGTGAACGCTCGAGGTGGTCAGGCTCCGTTGCGGCTCCGCGGCTGAATCTGCCAGATCCGTCTTGATGATCAGCGGCATCGACAGCGTCGTGCCCATGCTGCATGCCGAGTCCCAGGATGTTCGGTCGAGATTTCGGTCCGACGGCTTCTCCGCGGCAATGAGCTCTCCGTGCGTCTCGAAGCCGAATTCCTCGAACCACGCCGTCACCTCGTCTGCCATGTGGCTTTCGTCATCCTCGTCCGAGTTTTCCCGAGCCTCCTCTGGGGCGAAAACCTCGCCCAGGTCGCCGACACCGCCAATCGCCGACTGAAACGCTGCCAGATCAAACACGGGACTCTCCGTCAGAAGAGACCCTCCCTTGATCTCGCTCTTCTGGAAGGTGATGGGTCCGTGTCGAAAAGCCGGGTTGGTCAATGTGAAGGGAGTGCTTCTGAAATACACGCACTCTTCCGTCTCGACACCGAGCTGCGAGAGGCTTCGGCTCCTGTGGTGCGACGTCGAAGGGGGCTTCAACCAAGGCTCCGGCTTCAAGAATTTCTTCTGGTCAGCTCTCGATCGGAAACCCTCCGGAATGGCTGGCAGCTGGGGCATCGTGGGCGCTCTGGTCGAAAATCGTGCTGGGTTCTTGGGAGGAGGGATGAAGGAACCGAAGGCTCTCGAGTCTGCATCTTCATTTTGTACTTGAGAATCGCCACCTCGAGGCTCCTGGCGATCCTGGCCATCGTCGGCGTGGTCATCCGACACGACCGCCTGGCTTTCGTCTCTGGCCCCGTGATCTGTCCAAACCTTTGTCTCGTGGGGCTCTGCCCTTGGTCTTTGTTGCGGACTTGGCGATTCCAGCTCCACTGGGCTGTGGCCGTGTTGGTAGAGCACGGACGTCGGTGGTGGGGGGATCACAATCTCAAAGGGAATGGCCCGTTGTCGGGGTCCATTCGGGCCCAAGGATGCACAGGGCAGTCCGTCTGGACGACGGAATGGCTCCAAGCGCGATGCCTCTTCTCCAGGAGTCTGGGTCCCGAGAAAGTCAGCCAGCATTGGGTACTCCGTCACCAATTTCTGCACCACCTTGTTTTTCTTGTGCTCCTTTTGTTCCTTCTTTGGTTCAGTCGGCGTGCTCGGCTTGCCGTCGTCGACTTGACTCCCCCAGGTTGTCTCAATCCTCAGTTTCCGCTCCCCTTTCCAACTCGGCGATTTCTGGGACTTGAACATGTCGGCCACGCTCTCGGTCAGGGTCCAGCGCGACGGCCTGGGCTGCTTCCCGGTCGCGGCCCCAACTGCGCCGGTTACCGCGCTCTTACGCTTCTGAGATGCGCAGCTTGCAGTCGAGGGGTTGCGGACCAGGTTCGTGATGACGAGAGATTCACTGAAGGCTTTGTGGTGGTAGCGGCGTTTCCTGGGGCTCGAGGCGATCGACGGGGCTGCCGAGGAGTTTGATCCGACGGATGCGTATGACGAGCGGTTCCTCTTGTCGGGCAAAGCAACCCCGACAGCCTCAAAGGCAAGACCAAGTAGCTCCCGAGATCGACGCGTCACGGGCGTCTCCGCGGATGGCGCATTGTCATCCTCGCCATTGCTGCGATCCGCATTGTCGGCCCCCCCCTTGACGGGTCGCTCATCCACTTCTTCCGTCTCGGGCGCCTTGCTGATCTCGCCAAAGAAGTCCTTCTCAGCATCAAGTAGATCGTCGAAGAGCCCCTCTCGGGGACGGTCAGGCCGTCTCGGGGCAAATGCGGGAGAGCGTAAGCTAGACGGGGATCCAGCAACAGGCACCGAGTCGTTGCTGAGAACAGAGGCGAGCTTGCTCGAATCGGCGGAAAGGCGGTTGCTCTCACGGCTCAAGCGGGAGCCGAATGAGGATCGATCTGGTCGGGCTGCAGCAGCCGCAGTCGGGGAAGAGATGCGAAAGCTCTTCGAGCTCCTCGTAGAAATGGAGATGCCCGAGTCCTTCCTTCGATGCGGTGACAGCCATGATAGGGAAAGCGATTTGTGCTTTTCCCCGGGAAGTGTCGTTTCTGTCGGGGTGGAGGGAAGCTCGTCGGCCGGTGGTCGGCCAGCCGCATCACCGGACTTGGCGCGTGGAGGAAAGACGAACATGCGGGAATTGGTTGCGGGATCCATTTGGTCAAAGATAGAAAAAAAGGATGTGGCGGAGGAAATTGACCTCGAAAAACCCCAGGCGCGGTGGATTTTGTAGGACTTCAAATCAAGCTCGCCAGCCCAAGGTATACCAGGCAGTCGTCTCTGCCGGGGACACCAGAGAATCGGGTAGAAGCGAAGTTCGAGGTGCGAAATAAGGAGACAGTACTCGACATATTCAGCAATAGCCAGGATGTCACGGTTCAAGTAGCGGGTACTGTTGTCCAAAGCGCTCTGGTGTTATCCAAGAAATGGGTTTCTTTTTCTTGTAAAGATGTCTTCGAATCGTTGCGCGCAAGGAGGTGCATCAAAGTCGGTCGGTTCGAGAAATCGGTCGGTCAGCCGGGCAGACAGGCAGGCAGGCAGTCAATGCAGCGTGGAGCAACCAGCAGCGATGGGCAGCAAGCCGAGCGGTCGGTACGGGGCGGCTCAGCACTTTCGGCACTTTGCAATCGCTGTGAGACCGAGGAAGGAAATGCAAAGGGGAGTCAAGTGTTCAAGAAAAAAGACCTTTTCAATCCAAGAGGAATGCGCACCTCGCCAGCCTCGCTCATGGGCGTGGGACAAGGGGACTTAAAAGGTAGGTCACGGCCAATCCATGTCTGGCCCGTCCAAGCCAGCGATCCGAATCATCCAATGGCCCAGCGGCCGCATGCAAGTACGGAGTACTCCGTACGGAGTTGGTACTCGAGTCGTACTCGCGCGAGTACTCGTACTCGTACTCCGTACTCCATACTGCTTTGCCCAGGCCAACCCGTTGTGATCAAGACCATGATCCTTGCTCTCGGTTTGTGGACTCGAGGAAGGTTCAAAGGCAATCGAAGGGGAGGGGGGTGTCCCGGATCTGTCTCTCCACGTCAAGCCAGGGATCCCCCCTTCGTCGGTCCCCACAAATATCGAAAGGAGGGCATGAGGCCAGCGCGATGACAATGTCTGCCAGCAGAGAGAGCTGTCGAGGATCGAGCATGCTTCTTGTGGCCTGCGGGGCGTTGGGAGAGTGTACTCCGACGTACGTACGTACTCGTATGTACGACTCGTACCAGCATTGCGGATGATGGTTTCTTTTGGGCATCTTGATTTCGGGTCTTTTGACTGCCAGCTTATCCATTAGCAAAGAGGCATCTGCTCCCATTCAGGGCCAGGATCGCCCGACCACGGGCTCGATACTTGCATTCAAGTTTCTGTCCCGGAGGAAGATGCCAAGCACGGATCGAAGCCTCGTGAACCAACAATCCTCTCTCCCTCTCTTTCCCTTCCTTCTTCTCCCCCCCCCCCCCCTTGTACTCCTCCCTGTACAAAATTTGACCCAGGCCTCCTTGAAGTCCTCGGAGCGGGCAGCCTGAGCGCCCCGACCGGCACGCAGCTTGATCTTGCTGCGAAGATGGACCGGCTACTCATGTTGCATCAGGGTGCCGACGAGGGATAGCCCGACCCTGTCTGGCTCATTCGAGTACCGAGGACCGGTATGTGCATGCCATGATGCGCATGCGCATCCATTGGGATGACGGAAATCTGGTCACGGCTAAAATCGCCCGGCAAGGCCACGTCAGGGTTGGAGCATGTGCCTGCGACGGGAAGAAATTGACCCATCCGAGGAGCACCAACCTGATGCGTCCTGAAGAAGGGCGGGTTAGGTAGGAGGCAATCGTGCTTCGGCCCTCGAAGTCGCCGTCGTCGTTCAGGTAGTACTCGTACTCGTACTGGTACTGGCGGCGATCGCATCTGGCAGCTCACCCGAGAAACGAGGCCGGGACGAGACTCCAAGATGATGATCAATCCCTAGAGGAGAGAAACACCAGGTTCACCCTCAGACAAAGAGGCCAAGGCTGGTGATCATGTCATGTCCAGAAGAGACCCGAGTCTCTAGAGAGAGGAAAGATCAATGTGCGGCCTTGCGTGGAGACGAGGCCGGGGCCCAGACAAAACAGCCAAGAGCGACCCGCGGATTTTGGGAGGCTCTCGGGTCGTATCTCGGTCTATCATCAGGGACCTGGGGAAAGAGCGGAGAGACCTCATCTCGTGCCCTTCGAGGGAAGGCGTGCTAGGCCTATACAGGCAACCACGACGGGCCTTGGTTCTCCACGCGAGGAAAAGAAAAGCCCTCTAGCGCCCTTGATTTCCCAAATGCCGCGCCTCTTCCCCACAGATGCCATCATTCAGGCTAGACTCTTTGCGAGTACGGAGAGTATAGTATGTATGTATATGAAGTAAAAATATCCCATTAGATATTGCCATCCATACCTCCAACTGCGACCTGTACGGTTTCCACGGGAAAAGGAGGGTCCGAGCACTCGCGCTCTAGAAGTACGGAGAGTACCTGGCGTCAATCTCCATCAGCAGAGTGGAAGCAACAACCAGAGGGGGTACCTTGCTCCTCCCCAAAGTCACCGAGCTTACCGGTACAGGTAGAAGTACTCCGTACCTCCTACCTGTTGCCGCCCAGCTGCTCCCTTGGGGAAAGGGCACCCCGCCGAAAGGGTAGGTCGCACCGCTTACACTACGAGTAGGAGGTACCTCTACTACCTGGGTACGGAGTACTACTAGTAACCTATAGTAGGAGTCCGGATAACCCTCCCTCTTGCCCTCCTCCTCCTCCTCCTCCTCCTCCTCCTTCCTTCCTTCAATCCTTCCTTCCTTCCTCCCTCCCTCCCTCTTTTATCCCTCCTCTATCCCTCCTCCCTCCCTTCCCGCTCCCTCTTTCCCAGAGCATCATATCATGTCGAGGCACAGAGGCGTTCTCGGCCCCGCGCTTAGAAATGGCTCCTCCTTTCCTTCCAAGCTTTCCGATCCCAGCCTCCCAGGAGTTGAAACATGGCTTATCGATCGCGGATTTTATGGCTATGGCAACCGTGCTTGAGCGGTGCCTGCCTCCTTTGATTTCGAGTGACCTGCCATGATTTCAACGGTATCGGTACTCGAACCTGCTAGGGATGCGAGACCGAGACCGGGCGTTTATGCGGTGGGCGAGCGATGATTCATCGATGTCCGTCCTCAACTTGTAGATCCTCTAAATCGCAGGCGGAAAGCGGTCGTCTTGAGATCAATGAATCGTGCCGTGCTCTTTGCAGAAGGAAAGAGTATCAAATTGATCAATTGATCAATGTGCTCTTGGACACAATCGTGTTAGTGTACCTACTAGGAGGTTGGCGTAAGGAAACGACAGAAATGCCTCCAAGCCTCCAGCATCTCCGTCCCGCATCTCGTTTCTACGGGCCCACGTTACATTGCATCCACTGCGTACCGTCTACCTCGGAGAGACATCAACTGGAAATAGCTTCCCGGAGCTCCCACAGGTACGATGCAGATTGCCTCTTCTGCCGGTACTCCGTGCTAGACGCCGGTGCCTTTCCTGCTCCCGTTCAACCGCGGCATGGCATGACGAGCTGAGATTGTTTCTGCTTGCTTTTGACCAAGTTTGTCTTCGCTATTAAAATAGCAGTTGCCCATACTCCTCACTCTATATTTAACCTCAGCTCTCCTCGATAGTGCAGCCAGGAATTCCTAGTACGACAGCGAGGTCCAGTGCTCTATCTGAGACGAGGATGCCCTCAGCTGCCAGCAGGCTGTATGTATAAGTGGGATTCGAGTCCGGAAGGTCCAGGGCGTCGTCAAGGATCGAGTCATGCACAATCATCCTCATCGCCGAGTCCAACTTGAAGGTCCTGCCTCACAATCCAATCACCAACAGTCGCGCAAGCACGAGGAGATACAGGTACTTTAGTAGTCAATACTCATTGCAAGAGCAGAGGCAGGTGCTGCCTCTGAAGAACCTTTCCGTACCTGCCCGGCGCCAGGCGGCCCGTACTTCACCGTAACTCCTTCCTTCTTCTCATGGTAACCACCTCTGCCACCCAGGACAGAGCATTCCAGGTCTGAGAGGGACTAACAGCAGGTACGGGCTCGGAGTACGGAGTAGGTTCCTCCCAGGTCTTTCCTCTTCTTCTCCAGCTTCTCTTTCCTTTTTCTTCCCCGTCTCGACGCACTGTCTCTGTGGCGGAAGGAGCATATTGTATCACTTCCCGCAGGAACCACTGCAACCAACACGGAAGGGGCCACTGCGCGTTCCGAGTTTCTCACTCACGGCAGCCACGGAATCTCGTCTCGTCTCGTCTCGCGGAGTCTCTGCTTGATCCCGCCATTGATTGATCAAATCCATGATCCATCACCATCATGCGGCTCAACAGCAACAACAACAACCCTGTGCACTGCATCGCTCTGCATTCCAAATGAGCCTCTCATCTCGGCTCTCGGCTACATTCACATCAATCAGTTCTACTCCGTACTATACCTCTCAAGCTCCAACCGGCCTCTCGCAAGTCGTGCTTCAATTCCGAACACGCCCATCCTGACAAAAGAATAGAGACTTCGCCCGACCTTTGCGCCGCTCATGTCAAGAATCATCGATGGCGCATGACTCGCCCTCAGATCATCCAATCGCATCAAGCAAGCGCCTCGCTGAAAAACTCCATTAGACCCCTCACTTCAATGCGGCAGTTCGTGGTTTCCCCCCCTCCCCCCTCCATGCTCTACGTCATGTTCCTGGCCCTAATGTGTGTCTCGTTGCTCTGCAGCGCGTTAGCAGTTGGACCAGAAGCCTCAAGACGCTTCCATGCCGCTACTATTACTCCGTATACCGACGCGCTTTGAGTTCCTCAGCCCCCAACATCGCAGCTATCGCGGCAACACTTGCGAGCGAGCCATCACTCATGTTTGATTCTCCCCCGGGGCTGCCTCCTCACGACTCTGAAATTCCCCGTTTGGTACCTCTCTTCCAAAACGGCGGCGGGTGAGACACTCGTCACCGACGGCGACACCGCTTTTACAAGAGGAGATTGCAGTTGAAGAAGGACATCCATCCCCAGTCATGCCAGGCGTCGACAAACAATCAGTTGCTTTGGCCTATTGCCATCTCCTGCAAGCCATCGATGCAAATCTTTGACGGGTGAATGACGAGAGGTCCTGGCGCAAGAAATGAGGCCGAGACCGACGCCTGTTTGATGAGCTCGAATCTATTGAAGATCAAGATCCCGGCTATCAAAACCCACAACCCTGTAGTCTCCGGCCGGATCAACCTCAGACCCCCGCCTAGATGACCTCATCCCTCTGCTTCCAGGCAACGAGCTGTGCTGACGAGTACTCGTACGACCACCAGTGAGTACTAATGTGCGAAAACGACCAAGAGTTCACGGCACTCGTCCCCCATACCGGGACTCGTATTCTCGCGACTTCCACGGAGAAATACAATGCAAGTGCAGTCAGTCCAGCTGACGGACAGTCCTTCCGTCTCGTCTCTCTGAGCAGGGACTCGCAATCTCGTCATTTCGAGTGAAACCCGAAAGACGATAACCGCGCTGATCGATCAAGGGCCCTTGTTATACGGGCGATTGCGACACAAACGGCTCAAGGCAGCGATGTCAATGGCCCTGTATGTACTCGTACAGAGAGGGGCCGGCATCAATTCGCCAAAAGCAACGCCGTGAGAGTCATGTCTCTCTGCGGACGTACGAGTACAGACTGGCATCTGACACACCAGCGAAAATCATACTGGTAGTCAAAACTTCCCTGTCGATGGGACAGAATTGAATCATGGAGTGCGCCGTATGCAGGATGGCAATGGGACCAATTAATTCATTGCCGGTTTCCCGTCCAGTTTTCCGTCCAGTCACTCGATGATCCGGCTTTCAGCTGGCCGTTGGAGGCCACGATTTCGATCCCATCACGATGTCATTTGCCCGTTCTCTAACCCTAACCCTGAGGCATCAGCACTTCGACGTCTCCAACGAGGGCGAATCCTCTGCTCCAACCCTCCAAGAACCGAGATGCTCCCGACCACAAGCCAGATCCCAGCTTCTTCTCATACTTGTTCCCGCTTCATCTCCATCAGCAGCGGCTCCACCTCCTCCTCCTCCCGGACCTTCAAAGCCGTCGACCCTTTTCTCGTCCACATGGCGCCAGATGAGGCCCTGATGGAGCGCAGGAGCTCAGAGGCTCGGAACGGGCACGAGATGGCGCAGCAGCGCCGGATGGTCCGTCGAATGCCCATGCTTTCATCTGCGCAGAACGTGAGCTGCATGTAGGAGCGCATGTCCACCTGCTTTTCTTGCTTCGTGAAATCTGGCCCCGTGTAGCTCAAAAGCTTCGCCTCATTCCTTGAAAGCGGACAATTAGTTGACAAGTTCATCTCAAAGTTTAAGAGAGTGTGAGGCGTTCACTGTCAAGCTCGAGTGGGCATTACCGAGGTCGTGAGGGCGCTGTCTTTGGAAGCTCATGGGCGTTCGGGTGCTTGTTTCTTTTTTTCCCTTTGTTTATTGACACGGGCAAGATGTCAGAGATCGCAAGACGCGCCTCGACGTACAAATCTGCCAGGAATGCGGCGGCTCGTGGTCTCGATGCATTCCAGACTGCTTCAAGTTCACCCGGCTAGCGAGCCTTCACTCCTGTCTCACATCGGGGGGGGATGCAGTATTTTTCCACATTGAAGAGGAGGCCTCGCAAATCGGCCATGAAATGAGATTGCTTTTGTTAAACACGATAAGAAAGACACACTGAGAAAAAGAAAAAAGAAATGAGAAAAAGGAGCTTCACTCGCTCCGGTCACTCGCTCCACGCTCATCCTCGTCATCCTCGTCGTCGTGCGAGACAAAGGGAACGAATCGGAAATCCATAAAACTCGGCTTCCCGCCCTCCATCTCCACCATCAGCTGCACGCTCAGCACGCCCTGGCCGTCGCCCCTCAGGCTGACCTTGCTGGCGATGCGCATGGCCTCGGTCGCGTTCTTGATGAAGTCGAAGCGGTACGACTGGGACCAGCGCTCGCTGATGCTGAAGGTCTCGAGGAGCTCCCTGCCGCGGGCGAAGTCGACCGCGGAGCTACCGAGGTCGCCGGTGCCGGAGAGCGAGAGGAAGGGGGACGTCTTGGACGCGGTGATGGTGAGCTTGAGCGGTGCGGTGGGGGAGATCTCGGCGATGGAGTCGAGCAGCGAGCGGGACTGCATGATGATCTTGAAGGCGAGGTCGTCGCGGTCGAAGGGGATGTCGTCGGGCAGCTCGGGCATGTACGTCGTCAGCCCGGCCGTCGTCTTGACCCCGGCCTCCTCGATGGTGATCTTGAACGGGTCCCCCTCCTCGGCGTACAGGAGGGTGCAGGTCCCGGAGATGCCGAGCGCCTGGTTGCTGAAGGCGTCGGGCCGGTAGTTGCGCAGGTTGCTGCGGTACGGATCCTGCTCGGCCCTCTGCGCGCGGGTCGCGTTGTCGACGGCGCCGAAGATCTGCAGGACCTCGAGGAGGGAGGACAGCGGGATCTGGAAGTTGGGGTGCTCGGGCTCCTGGCCGTCCCTGGATGCGGGGAGGTTGACGGCGAACGCCGAGAAGAGGACCTTGTCCAGGAATACAACCCCTGTGCGCGCGCTGCGGTCAGTAAACCCACTGGTCATTGTCTCTGATTTGGAAGGGGGAGTTTTTTCGCCGGCCAACTCATGCCTTGCATCACGCGGGAGTTGTCCGCCTGGAAGCGGATGCCCTCCTCGGTGATCTGAACGTGGACCCTAGGGGCGAAATTTATGCATCGGAGGAGCTGGTAGAGAGGCCTTGTGGAGGTCGCGACGGCCCGAAAGATGGGCCTGGTCTCTGGTGCCATGATGATGTCGTTGACGCGACGGAAGGAAGAGTGAGCAGAACGGGAAGCGGGATCAAATCAGAAAATGAAGCGGAACAGCGCGAAACAGGGGTGGGTGGGGGGGTTGTTGAACAGTCGCTCGAGAGCCTTTCTCTTCTTTCGTTTTATCTAATTGATCATACACCCGGGCCGTTCCGAGTCGAGCTCCCTCGCGGAGAAGGAACAGCTAGACGTAGACTCCAACTGCGCAGAACATGTAGACGACGCCGTATCTGGGGGTTGAGTTCCAATGTCAGTTCACTACTAGACTGCCCCAGCCTAAGTTGTCACAGGCAACAGCCCAAGCCTCCAGGGGAGAAGGGAGAAAGGGCAAGGCGCGGGCTGGTGGGAAGAGGAATTCATACGCAATGGCCAGGGAAGCCGGGAGACCGAGGACAATCACGTTGACCATGGATCGTTCTGCAAGCAAAGCCGTCAATGGGAGCTGTCTTCCAATGGACCCCTCGAGGCCGGGAGCGTGAGAGAACCCACTCAAGGCAAACGCGCCCGTGAACGCCAGTCCCAGTACGAGCAGGACGGCTGCGACGAGGAATTGGCTATCTTTTCCGATGACTGGGAGAAAAGGACTGCCTGCAGCAGCTTGCCAGACCTCATGCAGCGAGGAATCCATGTGCTCCGAGATTCCAGGGATGAGTGAGAAGGCTTCAATGGACGGCGGTCGCAGAGTGAAAGTAGTAGTATTTCTCTCTCTCTCTCTTTCGAGGACCTCTTTTGTGTATGTAGACAGCAAAAAGAATGTGGGTCGTGGTGAGCGGCAGCGTGCGGTTGCGCTGCGACGAGGGGGCCTGGAGCTGAGAGCTTGGAGCTTGAAGGCTGTGGTTGAGATGGATGGCCAAGAAGCCAGATTCCAGATTCCACGATGCGGTTTCGGTCAAGCTGGAGGAGTTAGTAGCTGACGTGCCCGATGCGGCTTAGCGTGGGATGGACCTGACCCTAACCCTGGACCGAAAGCTGGGTCGTCCCAAAAAGGCTAGTGCCCAAATCACGTGCTTATGTAGCTACCCTGCAGCGATGGAAGTGTATCCTTACGTAATCAGGGAATGACATGATCCCGAGTCAGTCGCGCAATCCAACTTCAACTTCAACCTCATCTTCCATCTTCAACTTCATCTTCGACTTCACGTCCACCTTCAGCCGTGCATCTCGAGAAGCTCGCGCCCCCATCGGCGCCTATTGCGCACGCAGCCGAGACCGACCCGGCATCGCTACGGCCATCTCATTGATCCATCCGTCGACGCCATGGTGGACGCAAAGGGGGAAGGTAAGCAAGCAAGCCCGGGAGCCACCACCACCACCAGCAGACCGAGTCGCATGCAATGTGCTGAGACGGCCAACGGCCCACAGGCGGCACCAAGCGCAAGGCCGAGGACCACGCCTCCCCTGCGGCGGCGAAGCGGGCGAAGCAGGATGAACACGACAGCAACAACAACAACAACATCAACGGCGCCGAGACGGCCGACGACAAGCCCGGCGAGATCAAGCCGATCCCCTTCCCGGAGAAGGTTAGTATCTAATATTTGTCCTTTCTCCCCCCTTTTTGCGCCCCTTGATGCGCTGCTGCCGTGACGCCATGGAGGATCAAGGAGTGCGCTGACGTCACACGATGCGTGACCGCATCGGCCGCCAGCCCGCCGTCATCGAGGAGCGCAACGGCGAGATCGAGTTCCGCGTGGTCAACAACGACAACCGGCGCGAGTCGCTCATCATCCTGACGGGGCTCAAGTGCATCTTCCAGAAGCAGCTCCCCAAGATGCCCAAGGACTACATCGCGCGGCTGGTGTACGACCGCACGCACCTGTCCATCGCCATCGTCAAGAAGCCGCTCGAGGTGGTCGGGGGCATCACGTACCGCCCGTTCAAGGGCCGCCAGTTCGCCGAGATTGTCTTCTGCGCCATTAGTTCTGACCAGCAAGTCAAGGGGTACGGCGCGCACCTCATGTCGCACCTTAAGGACTACGTCAAGGCGACGAGCGACGTGATGCACTTCCTCACGTACGCGGACAACTACGCCATCGGGTACTTCAAGAAGCAGGGGTTCACCAAGGAGATCACGCTGCCCAAGAACGTCTGGATGGGCTACATCAAGGACTACGAGGGCGGCACCATCATGCAGTGCTCCATGCTCCCGCGCATCCGCTACCTCGAGATGGGCCGCATGCTGCTCAAGCAGAAGGAGTGCGTGCAGGCCAAGATCCGCGCCTTCTCGCGCTCCCACAACATCCACCCGCCCCCGCGCGAGTGGCGCGCCGGCGTCCGCCCCATCAACCCGCTCGACATCCCCGCCATCCGCGCCTC
>NIGB01000002.1:2258336-2270836 GCA_003055145.1 Escovopsis weberi | reverse complement strand
GCCCCCCGATGATCCCCCCCATCGCCCCCAGGTCCTCCTCCGTCGGCCGTCTGTCCCACTTCCGGCGCTCTTCCCGGAGGTGCTCCCGCCCCCGCAGGCTCCCCTCCCGCTCCCACGAGATCGGCTGCTGCTGCTGCTGCTGCTGCTGCTGCTGCTGCTGCTGCCGCCGGTCCGCATCCGTGTGGCTGCTCGGCCTGCGCTCCGCCTCCGGCCGCCGCCCGTAGTGCCGCTCGCCCCTCTGCCCGCCCGACTCCTGCTCCTCGCCCCGCTCGCGGTCAAAGTCCCGCGCGCGGCCCCGGTCTCGATACCTGTCCCTGTCCCTCTCCCTGTCCCTGTCCCTGTCCCTCTCCCTCTCCCTGTCCCTGTCGCGATCACGATCACGATCACGATCACGATTGCGGTCCCGGTCTCGGTCTCGGTCCCGTTCTCGCTGCTCTCGCTCTCGCTCTCGCTCTCGCACTCGGTCCTCCCGCTCACGGCGTCGGCGTTGGCGATCCGACGCGGAGCCCGTCAGCTCCGCTTCCGACGAGCCCTCCGATGCCAGGTCCGAGAAGTTTTGGCTGAGGCGGGACGACGGCACCTGCTCGCGGCTCCTGCGCGGCCGGTTCGCCTCGCTGTGCGGGCTCGCCCTCGACCCGCTCCTCGTCCGGTCCGAGCTCCGGCTCAGGCTGTGGCTGTGGCTGTGGCCGAGGCCGAGGCCGTTGGCCGCGATGACGCCGCCCACCATGTCTTCCAGCTTGTCTCGGATCGTATTGCGCGGGCTCGACCGCCGCCTGACGTCCTCCGCTCGAATCTCACTGCGATGGCTCCGAAGTCCCGGTGGTGGCGGCGGCGGGTCCGAGGCCCCCGCCGGGGCCATCGTCGCCGATGGTGGCGTGACCCTGCGGAAGCCCGTTGGCGGCGAGGATGCCCCCCCGCGCTGCTTGCGCCTCGGCCGGACTTCGATGACGTGCTCCGGGGGCGACTCGTCCGAGGACGACTCCGACTCCGACTCCGACGACGTGTAGTGCCGCGGCTGGCTGCGCTGTCGAAGCCGGCCCGACTCCGGGCTCAGGTACGACCCGGAGTAGGCGTGGTGCCCCGATCCCCTCTTCGGGTGTCCCGGCGAGCCGTAATCCGAGAAGCTTTTGCGTCTTGGCTCGTCGCCCAGCGCCGTCCTCGAGACGTGCTTGTCCGGTGAGTGTCGGGCGGATCGCGGCGTCGAGTCCGTCACGGCTCTCCCAACGCCGTACCCGTAGCTGACCGGCCTGTCGAGCTTCTCGAGGAAAGTCGCGTCCGAGGTTCTCGACCGTGGCGGTGTCGTCTGGAAGGGGTCCCTGCTTGTGTGGACGTAGTACTTGGTCTCGCGCTCCGTCGCTGCCGCCTCGGGCTTCGCTTCTGGCTTCGCTTCTGGCTTCGCTTCGGGCTTTGGTTCATGCTTCGCTTCGGGCTTCGCTTCGGACTTTGCTTGCGGCTGTGTCTGAGGTTGCGAAAGCGATTGCGGCTCCTGCTGCGCTTGATAATACTGTTGTGGCTGCTGCGGCTGCTGCGTGCTTGTGTCCTGCGATTGTGACCTCGATTGTGGTCTCGACGAGGGCCGAGATTGAGATTGGGACTTAGGGGGAGGTTGAGGTTGAGATTGGGGTTGAGATCGGGATTGGGGGTGAGGCTGAGGTTGAGACTGAGGTTGAAATTGAGGTTGAGACTCAGGCTGTGATTGTGAGTACCCTGCTGATTGTGAGGATCCTGTCGATTGTGAGTTCCCTGACGACTGTGAGTACCCTGACGAGTGCGAGTATCCTGACGATTGTGAGTATCCTGACTGCGGCTGGGGCTGGGACTGTGAATGCGACTGCGAATGCGACTTTGTCTGTGTCTGAGACTGTTCCTGTTCCTGTGTCTGTGTCTGTGGCTGCGGCTGCGGCTGCGGCTGCGGCTGTGATTGCGACGACGGCTGCGACGACGGCTGCGGCTCCGGTTGCGACGACGGTTGCGACGACGGTTGCGATGACGGTTGCGGTTGCGGTTGCGATTGTTGTTGAGGCTGCTGAGGCTGCGCACCCGCCTCCTGCTTTGCCTTGTTGATGCTTTCCTCCTGCCTTGCCTTGTTGATGCTCTCCTCCTGCTCCCTCCTTGCCTCGGCCCGCATCTGGTCGGCGCACGTCTTGTGCCATCTGTCGATCTCGGGATCGGGGTGGAGCGGGAAGACGTGGGCGGGCAGGTCGGGCGGAAAGGCCTCGCCCGTCTCCGGGTGGGTCAGGCGCCAGTTGCGCACGGCGTACTGGATGAAGGGGACGTGCTCCTCGGGCCCGAGCAGGATCTCGACCGACTCCCAGCGCGAGAAGCCGCGGCGGGTCAGGGCGGGGATCGAGGGCGGGGAGTAGTCGTCGAGGCCCGGCTGCAGGGAGTGCTGGCAGCCGGTGACGGTCCACATGTAGGAGATGGTCTCGTTGGGGGTCGCGAGGAAGAGGGCTGCGGCGCGCAGAGAAAAGGGGGGGGGGTTTCCATGCAGGTTAGCGACGACGCGCTTGACGCGGGTGGGAGTCTCTCGAGATGGGATTGATGGAATGATGGGTTCATGTTGTCTTTGGACGTACGATCGTAGTCGCCGCCGACGGCTTTGTAGAAGGCGGCCAGTTTCTTGGGCGTCAGATGCGGTTCCCTCCTGTCGCCAATGTCGGTCATCTGCGCCTCCATGGTCAGTGTCTGGATCCTCTACCCCTCTGCTGATGTTGCGTCTCCGCATCCCTCCGCTTTCTCTTCCTTTTTTTTTTCCCCTTATTTTCTTTTTCTCCTCGATCATCATCGGGGCATTTTCTTTCGAGTGGTGGTGGTGGTGGTGGTGGTGGTGGTGGTGCTTCGTCAATCATACAATGTAACCGGCGATGGCTCTGAGGATCGCATCAAACTGCCGCGTCGGGCTCTTGTCCGGCGAGAACATGTAGGCATACTTGACGACGCCCGGCGACCTCGTCCTGGACCTCGGGGTCGCCATGGCGGGGCGATGGAGCGTCCGAAGCTCTTGAGAGACGGCAATTATTGTTGTTGATGTTGACGTTGGTGGTGGTGATGATTGGGCGTATATATGTATGTCCCGCTTGGTGATTACCGACGAGAAGAGGCTCGAGGTGAAGCAGCAGCAAGACGGAATGCCCGAGATGCTGGAGGGAGCCCCGATGAGCCTGAGCGTGAGCCTGAGCGTG
Source organism: Escovopsis weberi (assembly GCA_003055145.1). NCBI lineage: Eukaryota > Fungi > Ascomycota > Sordariomycetes > Hypocreales > Hypocreaceae > Escovopsis > Escovopsis weberi. The sequence goes on along the minus strand of NIGB01000002.1, from coordinate 2,267,654 downwards.
AGCCTGAGCGTGAGCCTGGGGTGGCAATGGCAGTGCGGGAGTCGAGATTGGAAATCGATCAATTTGATTCTATGCAGGCGCACATGGAGCGAACCGCCTGGGACAAATCATCTGGTCCGAGTCATCAGCAGGACGTGCTGGATCTGGAAAGGACAGCAGGAGGAGGAGGAGGAGGAGGAGGAGGAGGAGGAGGAGGAGGAAGAAGAGGAACAAACAGGATGCTGGTCCTTGTGCCCGGCAGGACCCCGCTGGATGCCGCTCTTTCGAATGCGGATGGATATACAGGTATGGATGGATGGATGGAGATGGTGATTCTTATTTGCTTCTTGTGCTGACTGGCTTGGTGCTGGGAAGCGAACCATCCCTCAATCCATCACACAGACTCGGGGGAGACAATGAATGCGGGCGTGGGAGGACAAGGCCTGGGACGAAAAGGCCTTTCCGATCCATCCATCCACCCATCCATCCATTTGATCCATCCATTTGATCCATCCATTTGATCCATCCATAGCTGCTGCTGGAGAGCCCCCTCACGAGGCGACACGTGCATCCTTGCCTGCAGGTCGGGCAGGCCTTGAGTTTTAGCAGTAGTAGTAGCGGCTGCTGCTGAGGTGTCGTTTTGTTTGTTGCTCTGCCTGCTGCTCGGCTTGATTGATTGATTGATCAATTCTTATTGATGTCATCTGTCGGGTTCCTCATGTACATATCAATGTATGAGGGCTCGGTATGTAGTGGAGGGATGGAGATTGGAGGTGCTGATCCATCGACCTCATGATCATCCTCACAGCCCAAAGGGAGCATTATTGATGGGTAATTAGCATTTTAATATTTAATCATCATTGATCATCGAAATCTCGAGATGCGCGGTCATTTCTTCTGGCAGCCGCGTCAGCCACAGGCACCTTCAGGGCGTCACGGCGCCTCCGGGGCTCTCCAGGCACCGCTGCAGCCGCTGGCACCCCACGTCCACGCCCCTGTGGCTGTACTCTGTACTCTGTACTCCGTACTCCGTACCTGGAAGTGATTGATCAAATGGATTGATTGATTGATTGAGGCGTCAAGCCACACCCGCCGAGTGTGGCTGGTTCCTCAGCCTGGAAGAAGTTGTGGATCAAACAATTGATTGATTGATTGATTGATGCATCAACAAATGGAAATGAAGCGAAAGTGATCAGTATCAGCAGAGGAGAAAACCCAATTGAGTCGAACTGCATCGATAGATCCATCGACTTCCTGACGTGGATGTCGGACCCAGTCTGATGTCATCGCAGGCCTGATCTTGTCGAAACCGCCGTTCCGAAATCTGGCCTGAATTGCATCGCCAAGCGGGACCAACAAAAACACGGCACGCATCCTTTGCATCAATCCATTCTCTTCTCATCTCATCTTCTTCTTCTTCTTTTCCTCGTCTTCGTTCCAAGGTGTTCCAGGTTCAAGCTGCTCAAGTCCTGAGCGTCCCTTCATATCTCACCGACGACTGGTCGACGCCGCGCATACATTGAACTACGACCTCCCCGCAGAACCGGTACCACATCAACACCGCCGTGGCATCGCCATCGTCATCGCCGTCATCGTGTCTCGCTCGACCTGATTATCTTTTCTTTCCTTTCCGTCGTCGACTCAAGCACACATCTCCAAAGGCATTGATCCAAGATGGACTCCATCAAGGCTCTCGTCCAGCCCATCACCCACCAGCTGCCCGCCCCCGTGCGCGACCTGGCCGTCTCCCTCATCGGGCCCGACTGCTACCGCTCCATCCTCCTCGACGTCGACCTCGCCGACGCCGAGTGCCTCAAGCTCGCCGCCAGCAAGGGCCTCGGCATCGCCATCGTCGGCGCCTCCGCCGTCGTAAAGGTGCCCCAGATCCTCAAGCTCGTCGCCTCCCGCTCCGCCCGCGGCGTCTCCTTCCTCTCCTACCTCCTCGAGACCGCCGCCTACCTCATCACCCTCGCCTACAACGTCCGCAACGGCTTCCCCTTCAGCACCTACGGCGAGACCGCCCTCATCATGGGCCAGAACGTCGCCATCTGCGCCCTCGTCCTGCGCTACTCGGGCCGCCCCGCCCTCGCCGCAGCCTTCGTCGCCCTCCTCGCCGCCGCCGCCGCAGCCCTCTTCGCGGGCGCCCTCGTCGACATGCGCACCCTCGGCTACCTCCAGGCCGGCGCCGGCGTGCTCGGCGTCGCCAGCAAGGTGCCCCAGATCATCGCCATCTGGGCCCAGGGCGGCACCGGCCAGCTCAGCGCCTTTGCGGTTTGTTGTCCCCACACGCGAGACATGAAACGTGCGCATCTCGGAAAGCTGACTGTCATTCCACAACGCCTCTAGGTCTTCAACTACTTGCTCGGCTCGTTGACGCGCATCTTCACCACCCTCCAGGAGGTCGACGACAAGCTCATCCTCTACGGCTTCGTCTCCGGCTTCGCCCTCAACGCCATCCTCGCCCTCCAGATGGTCATGTACTGGAACGCCGGCAAGCCCGCCGCAAAGGCCAAGCCCAAGAGCAAGAGCAAGAGCAAGCCCGCCGCGCGCCCCGAGCCCGAGGAGCCCGCCGCCTCGAGCGCCGTGCCGGCCCGCAAGGGACCCACGACCCGGCGCCGCGGTTAGAAGCCGGCCTTTTTGAATTGAAGATCAAGACAAGATCAATGCCTTTTGACGATTCCGCCGAATGCTAGAAGGAGTCCCATCACTCGTGCTCAATGACCCGTAGCAGAAGCATCAATGCGATTGGGGGCCAGGACAGCAGAGCGCAAATCGCATGCCAGATCCCCCGCCGTCTCATCCTCGAGCGAGCCGCAAGCATGTAACCCACCGCACGCACCCGCCATGCACATCATGCATCATGCGGTCCCGATGACATACATATGCAATTGCATCTGCTCATCCCACCTCGACATGTATATGTGTTGTATGCGCCCCAAACGCCCAGCCATTGCCATTGAAGACGAGATGTAGTGCAAGAAAAAGAAAAAGGAGACGAAATCGAGCAGAAAAAAAAAAAAACATCGAGATACGCCCGCCTCAGCACACCGACACCCCCGCGCCCCAGCCAACCCCCCCGCCGCGCCGGCCCCTCCCCCGGCGCTCCGCACACCTCAAGCACCGCCGCCGCTCGCCCAGGTCGCTCACCGAGCAGCTGAAGCAGACGTACTTGCCGCACGCCCCGCACCGCGTCTCCTCCAGCCCGTCGCCGTCCAGCCCGTCGCCGCCCAGCCCGTCGCCGCCCAGCCCGGTACCGTCCAGGGCCATGCCCGCGTCCATGCCCGCCGCGAGGGACTGGCTGTCCGCGAGCAGCGCGCCGCCGCAGTCCTCGCACCCGCTCGGGGGCTGCGCGGCGCACGGCGCGCTGTGCCCCGCGCCAGCGCTCGCCGCCGGCTCGGCCTTGATGTCCCAGAACCGGTGGAGGGACTGCTGCGTGTCTGGCGCGTGTGAGCTCGTGTTGCTGCTCGTGTGGGCGGACGAGGATGGGAACGAAGATGAGGGCTGAGTCTGGCCACGGCCCTGGAAGTGGAAGCCCGCGCTCGCGAGCGGCCGCTGCTGCGCCGAGTAGAGCAGCCCCAGCGTGTGCTCTGCAGGACCAGTCAGCAGTTGACCTCGGATCAGTCTCTCAAGGGAGCCTCGGCCCGATGATGGACGGGCGACTTGCCGTGGACTTGCTGCTCCGGGGGCCGCGGGTCGCGGAAGCGCTTGAACGTGCGGCTGTTGAGGTCCGCGGGGATCTCCATCGAGTCGGACCCGGACGAGTCGCGCCCGTCGGCCGAGCGCTTGCGCTTCGTCTCGGCCATTGCGCCTTAGAAAACCTCGAAAGGGTCTCGGTAGGAGGATGTGGTGATCGGTGATGCAGTCTTTTAGTATGTTCGCGGCGAGCCGTCCAAAGGGCAGCCGTGCGTGGAGAGTATCGCTCCTAGAAGACGTCGAGATCAAGAGACCAGAAGCGGCTAAATTTCCAGGCTCCACTGCGTGTTCCGCATCCAGGCAGTGCGTGTACTCGTACATACAGTGAGAGCAGAGGCTCGGGATCGTGGCTCAGATTGATCAATTCCGTGGCTCGGACGCGCCTCGCGATCCGACGCGTCTATCCTCGTGCTCGTACATACGGCTGTAGTGGTTCCTGGTCACTGCCACTGGTCCGTCTCGTCGTGAGGCGTCCAGATGATCCTTGTCCGGGGACGTCGATCCATCAATCCATGTCTTGCATCGCCTTGCCTTGTCGTGTCTCGTCCAGCCGGGCCGGGCCTTGCCTCCCCGCGGCTTATCGATAGATGCTGAATTGAATGCATAGCAATTTTGAAGTTCAAGTTCAAGATGTCGGAACAGTCAGTAGAAGTAGTAGGTAGTAATTGATAGGGTGGATGTCGATGAACTGAGCCGGCGTCTTCAGCCCCTGAGGCCGGCCGAGTCAACATCACTCACAATGCGGACCGCGATGGGCAGCATCCTCATATCAAGCCGGCTTCCTTTGCTCACTCGTATCAGACAGCACTCATCATTTCAATGCCGATCCAACATGATGAGCATCATTTGATGCCTCCTAAATACAAAATCTACTGCTCTCCGCTCAAACAATCACCAATCTTCTCCCACAAGAGAAGGGAACAAAAAAACAGACGGCTTTCTCCCCTCCATCCTCCATGCGTACATGGAACCCACAGAGAGTGGTAAAAAAAAATAAAAACAGGAAAACCCCGAAGAAAAGAAACAACGCCTCGGGCCAGGTGAGAGAGTGTTGATACTCCCGTCTGACTCTGCCCGTTCCCTTCTTCTTTTCCGTCCCTGTTGCCGAATTGCGCCATCTCCTGCAAAACCCGCGGTACCCAGAGGGATTCGAATACAAAACAGAATAAACCAATAGTGAAGAAAATGGACAACGTGTATAGGTAAGTGGTAGTCGTAGTTCGGTAGGAGGTATAGTAAGCTCCTGTCTTTTCCGGGATGGTGAAAAAAAAGGAGAGGCTGTTGAGGGTTGAGAAACGCCGGTTAGATGCTCAGACTGGGATGTACTGTATTAGACAGTAGACATGGACGGATTAATTCTTGACGACACGCAGGTCGTCTGGTGGTGGTGGTGGTGGTGGTGGTGGTGGTGATGAGAAGGCGAGAGGAGGAGAAGAAGATGAGATGGACGACGGGAGTGATCAGGGCAGCTCTCGCCGATGGCTGGGATCGCGCGGTTGGCACTGCCGGTCGTGCTGCCGCTGCTGGGCGGCGAGCCACTCCGCCGAGCCGACCTGCCGCGCCGGCTGCTCGGCGGGCCTCTTGGTGTCCCGCTCCTGGCTGGCGGGAGACCGCCCGCCCCCCGCCGCCGCCGCCGCCGTCGCCGTTGCTGGGCTCGACGCGCTCGGCACGAGGTCAGTGACGGCCTGCGCGATCGAGGCCACGACGTACCCGCGCAGCTCGCGGTCCTCGCGCTGGTCCTCCTTCTCGAGCCCGAAGCGCTCCTCCTTGCTCATGTTGGCCCGCCGTATGTTCTTGATCTCCTGCGTGATGTACAGCAGGACCTCCTCCGGGCACCGGTTGCGCTCGTTGGCGAACTCGCCCTTGCGCACGTACCGCCGCGTCACGTCCGTCGCGCCGTCGATGGAGAAGGCGATGCAGTACGACATCTTCTTGCCCCAGCCCTCGGTGTACAGCCGCGGGTTGTCCCACGCCTCCTCGCAGGCGTCCACGTGCACCCAGCGCTTCTGGTGCTCCGAGTAGACCTCGGTCCACACGTGGTCCTCGGCGTTCCAGATCCACCGCACCCGGCCGCCGACGGCCCGGCACAGCATGCTGAAGCAGTTGGCCCACTCCCCGACGCGGCCCCTCCGCGTCTGGAGCAGCCTCCAGACGTCGGCGAAGCGGGGGAACCGCTCGTAGGCCCCGCAGTTTCCGGCGGAGCACCGATATAGCTCAACGCGCAGCGCCCCGCACGCACTCTCCTCGGGCGTCGGCGCCGTCATCCCCTGGGCGACGGTGGGAGAGAGACAAAGCGAGCAGGGCGGGTGGTTGACCCAGGTAAAGAACGATCTTTTGAACCATCTGCGGGAAGGGGTAAGTTAAGAACAACGTGTTGATGAGACAGGCAGGGATGGGGGAGAGAAAAAAAAGGAAACCGTCCGCTGCTCCCAAGACATACCGTACGAGTGCTCGGATGACGCAGTCCTGATAGCCCCACTCTGGTCTCCGGCCGTCGCCCATGCTCTCGGCCTGGGCCTGCAAGACCTGGGTCTCCTCCTCGGCCTCGCTGTAGATGCGGTCCAGGGGGATGGTCTGGAGGGCCTCGTCGAGCAAGCCGGGGTTTTCGTATTTCGTCGGCGTCTGCGAGAGGCTGATGAGGAGGCTTCGGAACTTTATCGAGTCGCGGTCGGTGGAGCTGGGAGGCGTCGGGATCATGGGGAGATGCCGGAGCGCCGAGTACGCCGGGGGCGTGGGGTTTCCCTGGCGCAAGTCGTACTGACTCCTGCTGCTGCCGCTGGTGCTTGCGCCGCTGCTGCTCTTCCCGGAGGACGATGAGGCGCGAGGTGTGCTGGTCGTCGAGGGTCTGTCTGGGATGGTTGGAGATGGCCGGGACCGGACATCGCTGATGCGCTTATCCCGCAGCAGGCCCTCGAACTTGACGCGCATGTCGTGCGCCCATTCTTCTCCATATCCGGACTCTTGTGAGGGCGTAGGCGAGGGGCTGAATGGATCATTGCGGCCGGCCATGATGGAGTGCCGGCGGGAGGGAGAGGGGTGACTCTGGTCGCCCGAGGGACGAGATGGAAATGCGAGAAGGCGGGCCGTCGTGATGGGTGAGTCGTGAATGGGACGGATGGGTCGGCTACTCGTACATATGCTAGGGGTGGCCGGGGCCAAGGCGCGAAAGCGATGCCAGCCGCGATCTGCTCGGGCGCTTATAGGTGTTTGCGTGAAGGAGGAGAAGTAGTCGTCGTCGTCGTCGTCGTCGTCGTCGTCGTCGTCGGGGTTGCCGTGAGGGTCGAGGGTCGGTGGTCGGTGGTCGGTGGTCGGTGGTGGTGGTCAGTGGTCAGTGGTCAGTGGTCGGTGGTCGAAAACGAGTCGTCGTCAGCAGTTTGGGAAATCCGTTCGTAGGCGTGGAAAGTTGCCACGCGCAAATCCCCCTAACGACTTGAGGCCGTCCGCCCCCCCTCCTCTTCTTCTAGACTCTGCGGTCGGGGCTGCGCTAAGAGGGATCCCGTCGAACTTGGGGCGGCGCTGCTGCGAGATCCGGCTCGGGATCTTGGATCTTGGAATATCGGATCCAATCTGATATGATGTTTATTATGGAGGACAGCACCTCGCGAAGACGCCCGCGACGATGATGACGCCGATGATGATGGTGATGACAAGGTATCAAATGTACTCCGTACGGCTTCCGAATATCGCTCGCAGAGGGAGGCGCACGCTGGCCGGTCTTGTCCGCCGTCGGAGGCAGCGCAGTCTGCTGGCTCTAACGCTGGGGGCGACTGGGGGGTCGTGTAGTCGTCATGGAGCGAGCGCAGGGAAGAGACAGCCCGAGGAATCAGAGGCAGGTAGAATAAATCAACTCAATACTGTATTGATTGATTGATCATCAGATCACCAGGACTCCTCATCAGCGTTGATTGACGAGGTCGAGTTTCGCTGGATGGAAGTTTACGCGTCAGCTGGCGGGCAGCAGCCAATCAGAGCGCCCGGATCTCGCCAGCGTCGACCCTTTTTGGTTGGTGAGCGGGCCCAGCGGAGGCGGTACGCGGTACCTCGACGGCGGCCGCGCAGTGCCGGTGGCTACCTGGGGCCTCCACTCGCACTCCGTACGAGTACAGGCAGGCAGGCAGTTGTGCGCGTCTCGCAGGGGCCATGGAGGTACCCGCCGTCCAGCTTCCCCACGAGCGCAAAGTACATGTACCTTGCATGATGGGTCAATCAATCATGGAATCCATCAAGGAATCCCAACTTCAATGTTCCAAGACTCGGAGGCAGCGCCATCGCCGGTTCGAGATGACGAGGCCACACGGGCTGGATCTAGATTCCAGGAAGAATAAGTGGTTCAACTTGGACCTAGAAGTACGGAGCACATTGTATCAATCTGTGGCTGGCGATCCATCGGCAGCCTGAAGATCGCGGAGGCCTGCATACAGGACCCGGACTCTCCGCACGTATGTATGTATGTCCAGTCTGCAGTGCTGCAGTCAGCAGTCCGAGAGCAACGATGCCGCCATCCTCTGGTCGATCTCAAGCATCGGGCATCCTCTCGCCATCTGCCAGTCCGAGTATGTCTGCGTGGAAAGAGACTGGATGGACTGATGCCCGTCACAGGTACAGTGCGAGAGGACAGTGCATATATCATCTCGCACCACAGAGCCATCTCAACTCGACCTTCACTCTCGAGGCCGAGATGCATTTGATGGGTTGATAGAACTACATTGTACGGAGTGAAGACTCAAATCCATCGTTTCCTGTCAGATCGTCCGGGATGACCTGCCCGGCTCCATCACAACAGTCAAGCTCCCTCTGCCCAGGGTGTGCATGAAACCAGCAACGAGTGTCGGGCCGCGTCATCCTCAACGACACCTCCTCGCCCAGCATCACATCTTGCCGTCCATTGATGAATCCTATTGTGCAATGATCGGACCCCATCATGCTGGTCTCGAATCTGAATATCTGCAATCAGCGGGGAAGGATCTTCCTTGGACGCTCATCGTCGTGACGAGGCCTCGCTGCCCCCCCGATTCGCCCCCCCCTCCGCTACTCGATCGGCGAACCACACCTCGACATCCTCCATACGGGAGGTCAGGCTCATTTGTCCGCGTCCTTCGAGGATCAAGGATCAGAATAAGATTCGGACTCGACATTCTATAGTCCATTGCTTTCATACGGAGCACATCTGACATAGAGGCCTGTCGTCGGGGTTAGGGTTAGCAATTCGGAGCACACATCCATCACCCCCACGACCCACCCGTGCCTCGGAATGCCCTCACCCATGGCGTACAGGACTTGCATCGAGCAGCGCGGGTCCGAACTACTCAATCTGTGCTTCCAGATAGATCCACCATCCCCCCCTCTAATCCACGCAGTTCGGTCCCATCTGGCGCATGACTCGGATCTGTACACTCGGGGCCCCCTATTCATCCGAGGACGCGCGGCTCCACCCTCGACTCCCCCGTTCGTGGCCCCTCGGGACCAAGACTCCAGACGATCCACGCTGCGTCAGGTGCAGGTGATCAACCACAGACAGTGTTCACATTTCCTCTTCCCCCCCTCTCAGCGTCTCTGAATGGACTCATGCAGCGTTGCGGGACGCAATGGATCATGGATGGCTCGCACACGACGGAAGCGCGAGGGGCTGCAGCTTGCCCCCCCCCC
>NIGB01000002.1:2217336-2244143 GCA_003055145.1 Escovopsis weberi | reverse complement strand
AGAGGAAGACGGACGGATCCATACCACCTTGTAAGCCAGGTGCTGGCACTGCGCAGCCCATGGTCGAGGCACGACACTGGCAGGCCCAGGGTGCGATGGGACCTGAGACATTGGACGAGATCTCCCTGCGGGAGTCGGTATGCGGATGAGATGAAGTCGGATGGAGGATCGATGATGGATCAAATTTTTTTTTTTTTCCCTTTCTTCTCCCTTTCAAATTGGCCACGTCTCGATGCTTACTAAGTAAGTAGGTACTAAGGTAGAGAGAATGACTTGGGCTGGAACTTCCTCCTGATCGAAATTGGAGGTGAAACTGGAAGGTCCGAGCCTCTTTAATTTGATCTGCCTGGATTGAACCTTCCATTGATGGATCTCGGGACTCACTGGCCGGGCGTGCCTGCCCATTGAATTTGCCCTGCGGCGCCTTCCCGACCTGCGATGCGTGGAGGAAGGAACTTCAATGTTTGAACTTCAAGTTTGAGTCACGGAGTGGCAGGTGCCTGGGCCCTGCCCCTGCCGCGATGCTGGATTAGTACTTCGGCAATACTTCCTCCAGGAACCGCCTTGCGGCCCCGGCCTTGCGCCGCGCGACTCGAGTCAGAACATCGAAGTTGTTGCCTCCACCACTGGGCTCGGACGATCGCGAAGACGTGACGAGAGCGGCAATTACTACTAGTGGTACGACCCCCCGGTAAGGAAAGTTGTTGATGGATCAATGATCACTAATCTAGTACTCGTAGTACTCTTAAAAAGATGATATTCTTGGGATTACGAGTAGATCAAGATCAATGGTCGGAAGAGCACCCGGTGCCCCCCCTTGCGGCCCGGCCGATTCGTACTAGTATAGTATGCGCAGGCCTACTACTACTGACCAAAGAGGCAGATTTCTCCGTGCAATATACATACATACCAACTCAAAGCAAAGCAAAGCACTGCAGATCGAGCATGATCAATCAATGGCTGCCATGATCAATCCCTCCAGCAGGGATTGCCGAACAAAGGTTATTTCGGACGGACCCGTCTATGTATTTCCATCCGTTACCACATGCATGTTCTCGTCCTGCATGTCATGCCACTGCTCAAGGTTGCTATCCACTTTGATGCGCCGAGGAGCCCTGATCTTGAAGACACTTGAAGTCGTACGAACTTAAGAAACCTCCATGAGAGGGACCCTGCCTGACTGCCAGTGAGTGAGTCGGTCCTTGAAGTTCCATGAAGTTCAAGTTGAGGTCGGACCAACACCTGGAACATCATGGATGTAGAGATCAGGTACCGTCTGGCATCTGCCATCGGCACGGGCTCAGGGCAGCCAGGTGCCTTAAGTGGAAGTCCAACCTTTGTACTCGCTACTGGAGGCTACCGGCGCCGCTGCCCTGAAAGAGCGGGTCGGTCTTGGTACATCCCCAGCGCATGTACGAAGTATATACTTGGAAGTCTGTGTAACGTGTGCCGGCGTCACGGTGCCTGGTTGATCCTTCCTCGGATCCTCTCATCTCAGCGAGGCTGTTGGCTCTAGCCGATCGGAAGGAACGACAAGAAACGAACGGGAAGTGGGAAGTCGCGAGGGACACGGAGAATTGAGAAAGGAAGGAAGGGAAAAAAAAAAAAAAAACTTCTTCGAAACCATCACGACCAACAGGAAGTTGGGCATTTTCAGCTTCAACTTGAGGACTTCACTTTCTTCTTCTTTCTTCTCCTCTTCCTCTTCCTCTTTATTTTCCATGCCGCGATAGACGGGTCAGTTCACCCGCCTTAACCACTTCTCGCGTCCGGGGTCTCTTGTCCTTGTCCCGCCATCCCAGTTAGTAGTATTCTTCGATATAAAGATCGACTAGGTATGTACGAGCAGTCCTTGTGCCCGCCGCGAACCCACACACACCTCCCCCCCCCCCCCCCAAACCCCGGCCCATCCTTTTTCTTTTTTCCCCACACGCTTCGTCCTGCAGCTCAACAAGCGTGGCCTCTATCCTCCAAGTTGTCTTTCCCTTGCTTTCATGACTCTCTTTTTCTCATTTCCCCGATTTAGCCCGGGGGCTACGTCGTCGCTGATTGACTGACGTCTGCCGGTATCGTCGTGTCCATTCGTCTTCGACACAAACCAACCTGGCAACCAACCCCCCCCCCCCCTTGCTTTTGTCGGTCCTTTATCCGCTACTCCCATCACCCGCCGGTCCTCGCGTTCTCGTTCTCGTACTGCTCGTTACCGCATTGCTAATACATATAATTCCAGCCTCCCCCCCTCACCACCCATCCATCCATCTGAGCCTTCTTCCAAGCGTCTTCCATTCTCCTCATCCTCATCCTCATCCTCATCCTCATCCTCCTTCTCCTTCTCCTCTTCCTCTTCTTCTTCAAGGGAACTCCAAGCAGAGAGCTGCATCGACTTCCCTAACCTCCCACATCCTCGCTCCGACAACAAAGAGACACAAAATGGCGGACACACACACGCCCATTGAGAAAGGCTCCGTCGACGGCTCCCAGCCGCTCCCCCACAATGCCGGCCAGGTCCACCACGCCTACGGCAACCCCCAGGATGGCTACGTCCAGGCCTTCGGCGGTGCTCTCCAGCCCGGCCTGTGGAAGCCCTTCGAGCACCGCAAGCTCGCTAACCCGGCCCCCATGGGTCTCTCCGCCTTTGCCTTGACGACTTTTGTCCTCTCTGCCGTCAACATGCACGCTCGCGGCGTCGAGGCGCCCAACGTCGTCGTCTCTCTGGCCTTTGGCTACGGTGGTCTCGTCCAGCTCCTCGCCGGCATGTGGTAAGCAGCCCCTGCCCCTCACCTTGTGCTCCGAACATCGAGGTTCCGGATGGCTCTATCCAACGTCGCGAGTGCACTGCCAACCCCCCCCCCCTTTCTTCCGAACATCCACGTGCTGATCCATCTGCTCCAGGGAGATGGCCTGCGGCAACACCTTTGGCGCCACCGCCCTGTCCTCGTACGGTGGTTTCTGGATCTCCTACGGTATCCTCCTTACCCCGACCTGGGGCATCACTGCGCCCGACGGACCCTACGCAGGCAACGTCGCCAGCGTCCTCGGCTTCTTCCTCACCGGCTGGTTCATCTTCACCTTCGTCATGCTCCTTTGCACCCTCCGCTCGTCGGTCGCCTTCTTCCTCCTCTTCTTCTTCCTCGACATGTGCTTCCTCTTCCTCGCCTGCGAGCAGTTTGCCACCGACATGGGCAACGCTTCCGCCGCCCTCGCCCTCCAGAAGACTGGTGGTTTCTGCGGTTTCCTCGCCGCCTTCTTGGCTTGGTACAATGCGCTGGCCGGTATCCAGGACAGCAGGTACGCTCCATCTCCCCCTGACATATTGTCTTTTTCCTGGCATTGTTCATCCATGGGCGGACATCCAAAGCCAAATCAAGCAATGGGCTAACAATGACTCTGCAGCAACTCCTTCTTCGTCGTCCCCGTCTTCCACTTCCCCTGGTCTGAGGCCAGGCGCAACAAGACCGACCGCGAGCTGGCTTAAGCGCTGCGGCCACCCACGCCCTGACCGACTTGCGCCCCTTGCTTTCCCGGGCTCGGCGTTGCCGAGCATGCAGACAATGTTGATAGCGACGGTGTGCTCACCACGATGTTGATGTTCTTCTTCACGTTGATGTTGATGGATTTTGGATATATATGATACCTCTTGTGATAATTGGGCCGGGGCTCCTTGGCTAGATCTAATTCCTTTCAGATACACTTCTCTTCTTGGAAAATATTTGACTTCCCTGCTTTTCACTCTTGTTTTCTTTTCCTTCTTTTTTTTTTTTTGGATACAATACGAAATGAGATTTTTGGTTGGACCAAGACGCTCTCGAATTCCCATCTTTTCGGCCCACCGGAATCGCTCGAAGCCAGGACCATGTTCCGCCAAGCCTGAAAATCGAACGACTCGCGTCATGCCATGACTACCTGGTAGGTACTCGACACAGGATTCCTCTCCGAGCTACGAGAAGATTCGCCATCTGAAGCAATTGTCCCTTGTTCGGCGCCATTACTCACCAGCACAACACACTACGAGTAATAATAGCACGACCATCGCATCTCGCCCGAGCCCGCTCTCTCCATCCCCGCATTCTCAGCCCCATGTTGCCGAGCCGCCAGTGAAACGGATGATAAATCTGGGGAAAGATGGATCTATTGATGGACCTTGAATGTATGCAGGTTTTTCATGGACATCAGCCCGCCAGCCTCAGTGGACCCCAATCCGCCAACCGCCCCCCTGCCGCGGCGCCAGCTCAACGAGGAACCCCATTCTGCCTGATTCTGCCAGCCAAACACATTCAAGAGAGCCCAGGCCCGGAGCACGTTTTCCCAAATGCCACACACCTTCCGTCTAGGATCTGGTTCATGCCCACGGTGCCCCCCCGTCCTTGATTCTTGGGAACCATTATTCCCGATAGTCCATTTCCGAGACAGATATTGCGAGAGTCATTGTCTTCACGGACCAACATGAGATACTGGCATGTATGCCTCCGTATTCGTGGCCCAACTATCCGCAGACTATTGCTGGAGGCAACCTTATCGTGCGTCTGCCATGTCGTTGCTCACCGACGGGGCATGGTTGACGGTGAAGGGAGATCTTGTAGGGCTCATGCGTTCGCCAAGTGGTGTGCGAGACCTGCCTTACAATATCGATGCCACTCTCTTGCGTACGTGCTCGTGCTCGTAGGTCTCAGAGGGGGCCAACCTTGGGGGCGGGAGGCTGGTGTCTCGTCACATCCTTCGCATGTGCTCCCCTCATGACTGCTCTGCCTTTTCGAGCACGGTCTTACACCACCTCGCGTGGGTTTGAGTTTCATATATCAGCATGCCGTGCTTCGAGAAGAATAATAATTGAGGGTTGGCAATCCATCTTTCCTTTTTTTTTCCCTTTCTCTTTTACCTTTTTAGTGTTCTGAGGTCAGCAGCCAGGGGGACCAAGCGGCAGTGGGACCGGCATCAGCACTCCACCTCGGAAGGAATCCCGGAATTGTGTTCCGAGGGGGTTAAAAGACCTGAAGTCGGATGGAATAAAACCCGGTTGTCATCCTGTTCAAGGTCCTCCATCGCTATCGAGGCCGAGGACGACGCCAAGGACGACGCCAAGGACGACGACGACGACGACGACGACGCCATGGCCGGCACGTACCTCAGAGACCAAGCGATGGTCGAGTCGCAGGAGAAGGGGACGGAGTCGGCGCCCAGCAGCGGCGGCGGCGGCGGCGATGACGACAACACGGCGGCGGCCACGGCGACGGGGATGACCGCGGCCGCGCCCCCTCCGCCCCCTCCGCCGAACGGGGGCTACGGGTGGGTGTGCACCGCGTGCGTCGCGCTCATCAACGGGCACACGTGGGGGATGAACTCGACGTACGGGGTGTTCCTGGCGCACTACCTCTCCAACGACGTGTTCCCCGGGGCGACGGCGCTGCAGTACGCCTTTGTGGGGTCGCTGAGCATCTCGTGCGCGCTCATGGTGTCGCCGCTGGCGACGGTGGCGGTGCGGGAGCTGGGCACGAAGCCGCCCATGTTCCTGGGGACGGCGCTTGTGACGGCGAGCTTCATCAGCGCGAGCTTCGCGACGCAGATCTGGCACCTGTTCCTGTCGCAGGGCGTGGCGTTCGGGACGGGCATAGGGTTCCTCTTCATCCCCTCGGTGGGCATCATCCCGCAGTGGTTCACGACGCGCCGGTCGCTGGCCAACAGCATCGGCGCGGGCGGGTCCGGGCTGGGCGGCATCGTGTACTCGGTCGCGGCGGGCGCGCTGATCCAGCGGGCCGGGCTGGCGTGGGCGTTCCGCGTGCTGGGCATCGTGGCCTTCGTCGTCAACGCGGCGTGCACGGCGCTGCTGCGGGACCGCAACAAGATCATTGGCGCGAGCCAGCTCGCCTTCGACACGGGCATCCTGCGCCGGCCCGAGTACCTGCTGCTCGTCGCCTTCGGCTGGTTCAGCATGCTGAGCTACTTCGTGCTCAACTTCAGCCTCGCCAGCTACGCCGACGCCATCGGCCTCGCGCCCTCCCAGGCCTCCCTCATCAGCGCCTTCTTCAACGTCGGCCAGTGCCTCTTCCGCCCCGTCATCGGCTACTTCAGCGACCGCACCGGCCGCATCAACATGGCCGCCGCCGCCACCCTGCTCGCCGGCGTCCTCACCCTCGCCATCTGGATCAACGCCAAGTCGTACGCCGTCCTCATCTTCTTCGCCATCATCGTCGGCAGCGTCGGCGGCGTCTTCTGGACCGTCATCGCCCCCATCACCGCGGAGGTCGTCGGCCTGCGCGACGTCCCCTCCGCCCTCAACATCATGTGGATCATGATCGTCCTGCCCTGCCTCTTCGGCGAGCCCATCGCCCTGCAGATCATCTCCCGCTCCGGCGGCTACCTCGGCACCCAGCTGTGGACCGGCGTCATCTACCTCGCCGCCGCCGCCTGCCTGCTCGTCCTGCGCGGCTGGAAGATTGCCGAGCTCGCCGAGATCGCCAGGGCCCGCCACGAGGCGCCCGACCGCGTGGACCTGCACAAGTCTGGCGACGACCAGGAGCTCAGCCGGCAGAGCAAGCAGGCCGGCAGGAAGCGCATGCTCATCCACTGCTGGGCTCGCGGCAGGGTCTAGGCAGCTGGCGAAATGACGTGAATAATGAGAGCAGTCGCCTTCTTGACGACAAGAGTCGCTCGCCTATGGATCCCGAAGGTCATGAAGGATTCATGAAAAAAAAGAAGAGGGCAAGACATGCAGACGACTGGAGGAGGAAGATGAAGCCTCGCGATGCAACAGCACTTGAGAGTTGCAGGTGCTGCGGCGAGTACGCGCTCTTCTAAGTACATATTCATCTTTCATTGCATATTAGAGCATAGATCTATCTTTCCATAGGGTCATGGTAAAAGCCGGCGTTTGCTTCTTCTTAGGTAGAATGTAACATACAGCATTTCCAATTTCTAGGCATTTCAAGTCATCACAAAGCCCGTCGTCCTCCTTTGCATGAGAGGTTGCATTGAGACAAGTCTCATTGATGCAGTCACAGTGAGACATTTGGCATCTGGACTCAGTCTTCTTCTGCATCAATCACTGCGTTGTCTTATTGCATCTGGTCCATCGACCCCTTCAAGATCGATTGAAGTTTAGAGGTTATCGAGGTCGCTCACGTGATCTGGCGTTGGGTTCGAAGTTGGTCTTTTACGCCTCGTCGCGTCGTCGCAACGCAACACGTCTCACCAACGACGTCTCACCAACACGCGCGAGCAGCGACAAGCGACAGCGACAGCGACAACGTCATCATCGTTCGCCGGCACTAGAACACGCCATGACCTGCGGGTAGGCGATCAGCAAGATGTGGCTTTTGGAGAGCGACAAGCTCCTTGCGGGTGAGCAGCACTACATGCAGCATGCGACTGATCCCTCTGCTAATGCGTCACCATCACAGACCGGAGGCTTTGGTTGCGGCCTGGCAAGACGTATCTGTTCGGGAGGACCCCAGCCGAGGGTATGTTGTCCAATTCGATTGGTCTATGCCTTGAATGAGTTCCTTTGGCTGACTCGGCCTCAGCTGGCCAGGTCGTCATTGGAAATGCGACCATTTCTCGAAAACACCTGACAATCACGGTCGATAATGTCACCGAGGGAGCGTCGCAGAATGCCTCGATTCGAACAGGGGTTGTCATCGAGGACCTGGCGACGAAGATGGGCACGGCCATCAACGGACAAATGATCAAGGGGGGCAAATATCCCGTCTCGGGAGATGAGGTGGCCATCACAATGGCAAAGTGCCCCGAGGTGTTTCGGTAAGGAGGCGCGACGTACCACCACGCAGCTACGCTACCATTTCCCGCTTATGACTATATGGAACTCTGACAGGCGTCAGTCTCAAATGGACCCCGGTCGTCTTCACGTTCTCCTTCTCAAGCAAGGAGCTGCAGGCTCAACCGATGGACTCCCTCCGTGAGCAATTCGAGCAGCTCGACATCAAGCTGTTGCTCGATTACGACACGCAGCGGACGTCGCACGTCATTTCGAAGAAGCGCAACACGGCCAAGGGCCTCCAGGCATTGGTCAACGGCAGATTCATCGTCACCGAATCCTTCCTCGATGCTGTGTCGGAAGTGACCGAGTTTGACGAGAATGACCCGTCCGGTTCAAGCCTGCTGGAGCAAGACTTCGACAGGTACTGGCCGAATGCGATGGAGCACCTGCCGCCCCGCGGCACCGAGCCTGTTCAATACTCGGATGATATATACACCCCTGACTCCGAGCGGAGCACGGTATTTGAGGGATACACCTTCATCTTCTATGATCAGGTGCAGTATCAAACCCTTCTGGCTCCCATTACTAGTGGATGCGGAAAGGCGTTGCTGAGAGCTGTTGAGGCGAATGTGACGACGGTGGATGATTTCGTCTCCTATGTGAAGCAGGTGGCGGGCGATAAGGGACTGGGGAGCTTCGACGACGGCAGCGAGGGTAAGGGGGTGGTCCTCGTGAGATTCTTGCCTGCCAAGGGAGATCTGGTCAGCTGGTACACCGAGTTTCTCACAAATGTCTCGTTGAGGCTGGATCATCGACCGATCGAACAGAACGAGTTCCTGGAGGCCATTCTCATCAAAGACGCGAGCAGGTTGCGCAGGCCGCTGGAAGTGGAGTCGTCGATGGGCGAGTCGGTGCCTCGAGCCCGAGAACAGACTCTGCCAGAGCCTGCTTATCCACCGAACGAAGACGCAGATAGCCAACCAGCGCTTCCCGTCGAGGAGCCTTTGCCCGAGCCTCAGAAAGTACCCGCCGTTCGGCGGGTCGGATTACGAGAGCCGGTAGTCAAGCGGTTCACGGGGTTCTATCACGACGACGAGGATGATGTCGACATGAGGGACATTCCGCTCGCGCCGCCTGGGCGGCCAGCGCCCCCACAGACCAACCCGCCATCACAGGATCAAAGAGAAGAAGAAGAAGAAGAAGAAGAAGAAGAAGAAGGCCTGTTTGTCTCACAAGACCCGGATGCGCCTTTGGAGGAGTCGGCAGGCCGCGCCAGATCTGGGAGGAAACGCACAGCCGAACCAATACCCGAGGATGATCTCATGGAAGGAATGGCGCCTGCGGTAGCGAAATTCAAGCGGCAAAAGCTCGACGAGGCCTTCGCCCCTCCGTCGCCGGAGCCCGAGCCCGAGCCCGAGCCCGAGCCCGAGCCGGATTCATTCGCGAAGAGAGCCGTCGGGAAACGCAGGGCGAAGAAGGCGAAGGACGAGCTGGACATTCTCGCCATGGCCGCCAAGAACCGCGAGGAGGCGGAGGCCCGCGCGCGCGCCGAGCAAGAAGATCTGGCGTACCTCCCGGAGGGCATCGACCTGGCTGAGATCCGCCGGCTCAACATTGTCGAAGAGATGGAGGTCCGCGCGCCGAGCGGTGCGGCGTCCCGGACCAGGGAGGAGGACATCAGCAGCGGGCGGTGGAACCCGAAGTGGAACGGCGTCAAGAACTTCAAGAAGTTCCGCCGGCGGGGCGAGGCGGCGGGCCGTCAGCCCGCTCGCGAGATCATCACGCTGACCGAGGTGAAGAACAAGGAGTTTGGCGTGGGCGACAACTACTGGCTCGAGGACAGGGAGGCCCGGAAGTCCCGCAGGGCTGAGGAGCGCGCAGCCGCGCGCCGGGGGAAAACCCCGCAGCCGACGACGCACGAAGGGGAACCGCCCCGATGGAGCGCCAGGGCCGCGAGTGCCTCGAACGACGTTGCAGAAGAAGAGGAGGAGGTCGATTTCATCAATGTTGACGACGATGGCGACGACGGCAACGACAATCAAGATGAAAATGCAGAGCCATCGGGTAGGTTGGCGATAAGGAGGAGCGGGCGCGGCGAGTCGCAGGCCAATTCCGCAAAGCGGGCTGCCGCGCCATCCGCAGATCGGGACGGACCACCAGCGAAGAAGCCGAGGCCAGCCCTGGCGTTGGAGGGCTCGGATGAGGATGATAGCGACGATGAGCTCAAGTTCCGATTTGGCAGGAGGCGGTGATGCAAAGAAAGAGGCAGTATTTGCTCATATATATTTTGCCACGCTGATGAGTGTGTGTGTGTGTGTATGCGGCGGTTGTAGATGGGGTATCTCTTTTATCTAGTGTACATATGCATATACCTTCTTGGAGCGAACCAGATCCGCGTCGAAATGCAACGAAATGAGTCTGACATATCACCCGCCACATCACATGGCTCTCGTCTTGCCCCACGGTGAAGGCCCAGAGACAAGGAGAACCGTTGGCGGTTCTTTTTTTGTCAACAAGCCCGTCCACGTGCATGCTAATCCATCTTGTCCATCTCGCTCTCCTGGTCGACCTCGGGCTCGTCGACGAGTAGCCCGACCAGGCACGCGCTCAGCATGGTCTCGTAGTTGACCCAGGGGTGGATCTCGCCAAACAGCTTGGTGGCGTCCCTGCCCGCGCCCCTCATGAGCTCCGGGACGCCGCCCGGGTGGAACTCGGCGTATGGCGTGACGTTGTATACGCGGCCGCTGAGGGCCATCCAGGCGTCCTTTCCCTTGCGGCCGGTCTTGCTCCTGAGCATGGAGGGGGTGACGCGCAGGTAGGGCGTGGCGGCGGGGACGCCGCGCAGGTCGCAGTTGGGGCCGGAGATGCGGGCCCAGTCGAGGGGCGAGTGGCCGGGGGTGAGGACGACCTTGCGGCTCGGCTTGTCGGGCTTGGAGGAGTGCGTCGGGGGCGGGGCGAGGGCGGCGCCGGCGCCGGCGCCGGGCATCAGCGACGAGGAGGAGGAGGAGGAGGACGGGGCGAAGGGGCTGCGGTTGGGGAGGGGCCCGCGGGCGCGCTGGGGGGAGTTGGCGGCTGGGAACTGGGCGACGGGGGCGCGGGCCGGGCGCGGCGGGGGGGGCATGACCGGGAATGGCGCAGAGGGTGCGGTGGGGGTGGTTGCTTCTTCTTCTTCGTCTTGGGATTCTTGCCCGGGCTCGGCGATGGTCGGGGGGGACAGGACCATCAGGGGTGGAGGGGCGGCGGGCCGGCTGCTCTGTGGGGCGGATGCTGGCGATGGCGATGGCTTGTCTTTCTGCTGCTGCTGATGCTGCTGCTGCTGCTGTTTCTCATCATGGCTGTCGGGTTTGGAAGGGCCGCGAGCGCGGCCGGGAGATGACGAGGAGTCGGCGATGGTGGGGGTCGTGGTGGCGAGGATGTGTTTGAAGATGGGCCATGTGTGCAGCCATTGCCACTGCGGCGGGCGGACGACGACGTAGACGACGGAGGCGAGGATGATGGAGAGGCCGATGAGGGCCATGATCGGCCGGTGGGTTTTGATCTTGCGCGCGGCTTGCTGTTTGGGGGAGCTATGCAGAGCCGGGGGTCGTGGACTTGAGAACCGTGAACCGTGAGCCGTGAGCCGTGAGCCGTGAGCCGTGTCGTCGGATGGCTGATCAAACGAGTGTCGCGCAGGCAGATGCTCCGCTTATGGATTTTCCCAAGTAATGGAGAAGAAAGGGGGCGGGAGGAAGAGGAGGGAAAGACGAGATCAAAAGAGAAAAAGAGGAACCTGTATGGCCAGCGCCATCACATGATGCTGGCGATGGAGATGAAGTCGTGGAGTTGCAAATGCTGACTAACGTGACGAGAGACCCTGAGATGAAGTGAGTCGTAAAATAATTCGAGAGCTCAAATTGGCACCCGGGGGGGGGAGGTGGCCATGCGAGGCTAGTCTTGAAGGGGAATGATTGCAGAGGTGGGGTCGAGTGGAGTCGGTGGGTGCTGGTGGTTACGTAATCTGTGGAAATAGGGAAAGAACTTCCAACCTGTCCAACAATGAACTTGAAGAGGAAGTCGCGACGGGGTGCGGCTCCCGTGACTTATGGGTATGTACTCCGTACTGTGCGGCCGCTGATTGCGCAACGGCCTGCAGCCACCACTGGCGACGGATCTTTGGTCCCTGAATTTAGTACTATAAATTGCGGGAAGATGGGACCGAGAAAAAAAGGGGGCGGTGGGAGGAGGTTGATGATACCAGATGCTCATGCAGCTTTCAAAGTCTAAGATGCATTGGTACGAGTAAGTGCCCGTCGTCGCGATGATAGGGGACGACTTGGGGGGGGCAGCTGAAGGACTCAGTCCCCGGGAGCCAATGCACTCCGCACTGGGCACAAGGATCAGGCCCATTGCCACTCTCGGTAGCGGGGACCTTTTCTGCCGCCAGTATCTCCCGCGAATGACATGTATCCAGTACGCAGCTCGCCCAGGCTCTGCACGGGGCATCCATGGGGGCTCGAGGGTCGTGGACTGTGCTCGAGTCCAGCCTCCAGCAGCTCAAGTTGTTCTATTGATGCTCCAGGGTAGGCACTCGTACTCGCGGTCAGCAGTGCCGAAGCGAGATAACATCACCGAATGAGTGGAAGCTCGTGAGTCTCGTCTCCTCCTCCTCCTCCTCCTCCTCCTCCTCTTTGTCCTGCTCCTGGCAATGTCATATTGACGCTGGTCCCACGCCAATCAATCCCACTCTTCTACTCTACTACTACCTCTTCACCGTTGTCTTCCTCTCCCTCTCCGTCTTCTGTGGAGCATTTATTCCCCTTCTGCCTCTTCCTCCCATTCAATTCCTCTGCCTCGTCGCCGCCGTCCTCCTCTGCTTCACTCCGCCTTGCTGCCCGGCCAAGCATCGCCTGCCTGTCTCATCCGACCTTCCTTTCTCATCTATTGGATCCTTCTCTTCTCGACTTGTGCTTACTGTATTCCCTACAATAGGACGCCGTGCCTCCTCCTACTAGGCCCCCCGCGGAGACGTCCCTTCCCAGTCAGATCGTGCTCCATACCTTAGTAGAGTATCGATCTGTGACGGCCCCGATTGATAACTGGAAGTTCAATCTCGACGCTGGGTCCTGGGCGAGGGGGGCAACCGCGCCATCGACCCGTCGCCCGGCTCCAATTGATCGATGAGACCCGCTGCATTCCAGCGCCGCAACCGCTGATCCAGCTGGGCTTCCAGGGCTCATCCGACAGCCTCGCAGGCCGAAGCAAGCACTGAACCGCCCACTGCCATCAAGATCCATTGGATTGATTGATTGATCCATCGACCATACCTCAGCACTGTCGATACCTCTCGTACTCGGACACGCAGCCAGCCAGCCATCCGGCCATCCAGCCATTCATCCACACACACACACACACACACCTCTCTACCTCCTACATACCACGGCAAAGTACCGATATAGTACATACCTCCACTCGACGCTCAGGGTCTCTCCGCTGGGACCCCGAGGCCAGCACGGGAGATGCGTCCCGTCCAGCCATACGCCGACAGCAGCGCTTCTCTCGTCAATCCCCTCTCCGCCACCAACACCGTCCCCAGGAGGGCTTCGTCCACGAGGTCCAAGAGAAGCTCGTCATCGACGCTCACGACAGCAACGGCCACGACCACAATCACCGCCTCGGCCTCCCCGCAAGAGCAGCTGCCGGGCACAAAGCGAAACACCCTCATCCGTGCCGACGTAGCGACGCTACATCCCCATTCCCAGCCGCATCAGGAGCATCACCCCCTCCGCCATCGAGATTCCTCCCACCATGTCCTTTCCCTGACCCCGACAACGCGTTCTGCCACTACGGACGCTCCGAACATGCCTCCCGCCGACAGGACCCGCCAACCTCAGCTGGGCGCGTCGGCAACAAAGTCGGCCGGCCGCTCGCCCCTGGTCGCCAAAGTCCCGGTCAAGCCAGCCATCGGACACACACCGCCGACCCCAAAGTCACACAGGGACGATGCCGCCTCCGCCACTGCCGCCCCGACCGTCGCCTACGTCAACACCGTCCCAGCCCGCTCCGGCCCCCGTCCGACCCGGGGCAACAGCGCGGGCACGACTCCCAGCGCCACCCCCAACCCGGACAGACACGCCGATAGAACAGGCGACTCGTGGGAGTCTCCCGGCCGCCCACTGGCAAAGCCTCCCCTGATACGGAACGAGAGCCACGCCTCCTCGAGGCCGTCCCAGCTGGATGCGTCGAGTGAGATCAGGAACGACTCCAACAAGTTCTTCTACGCCAGCGAGGTCAAGCCGGCCCCCTCCCTCGCGAGGCCCAGCCCCGGGCAACAAAAGGCCGCATCGACCTTCTTCTACGCCAGCGAGGCGCCTCCCTCCGCCAAGCGCAACTCGAACCCTTCCGCAACACCCTCCAACCCGCCCTCGACGCTCGGCACGACCCAGGAAGGCGTGGCGGCGAAATTCTTCTACGCCAATGGCGCGCCCGAAATCTCCTCCGCCCACTCCAGGCCGCCGCTGGCTGCGATCCCTAGCTCGGGCTCCGGCTCCAGCGCATCCACCACCTCGAAAATGCTCCCCGGCCGCCCGGGTACCGGCAACGGAGCGCCGGGCTACGGCCAGTCGGGCTTACAGCGTCCCGAATCTCCCGCCAAGACCGCCACCGGCCACTCGCCGCAGAACTCCCGAAACAGCAGCCTCATGCTGCCGACCTCTCCCACCCGAAGCTCGGTATACGCGCCGTCCTCCATTTCGTCCACGACAAACGCATCTAAGAGACGAGTCAGCATCGAGGCGCCGCCGCTGGTGGCCAAGGGCCACGGCCGGACAGGGAGCGCCGGCGCCGATGCCTTCAACGCCACCAAGTTCATCATGCCGACCGTT
This sequence comes from Escovopsis weberi, assembly GCA_003055145.1. Classification (NCBI taxonomy): domain Eukaryota; kingdom Fungi; phylum Ascomycota; class Sordariomycetes; order Hypocreales; family Hypocreaceae; genus Escovopsis; species Escovopsis weberi. The sequence goes on along the minus strand of NIGB01000002.1, from coordinate 2,229,572 downwards.
GTCTCCTCCGAGAAGCATGCATCTTCGGCCCAAGGTCCCGGCCTCGCTCCAGTGATCAACATGGCATCGATTCTCAAGGCGGCGGAGGACCTAGGCGGCGACGAGGATGAAGACGACGACGATGAAGACGACGACAGCAATGACGACGACGACGACGGCACCGAACGCGATTCCGAGAACAGCGAGGAGGGAGAAGACGGCAGCGGGGAGGAAGACTCCGACCAGGACTCATACAGCGCATCCAGGGCCTCCAAAAAGAAGGAGCCCGTGAGCGACTACGTCCTCAGCGCCCGTCGGGAACGCAAGGTCCAGGATCTCGAGATCAGAAACACGTCGTTGGAGGCCATCAACAAGACGCTCGAGAGGCAGCTGCGGAAACAGTCGGCCGAGCTGCGTCGCTTTCGGCGCCTGTCGCGGGCCGGGAAATTACCAGATCCCAGCACTCCCAAGGGTCAGAAAGACCCGGACCATTCGGAGCTCTCGGACCTCAGCGAGGAGGAATCCGTGGCAGCGACCAACGACAGTGAAGAAGAGCAAGTGAAGAAGGGCGGGAAGGAGGAGGAGGACGAGGACGAGGACGAGGACGAGGACGAAGAGGAAGACAACTCGTTTGTCAGCGAGGAGTCGTCGAGCACGGCATCCGCCTCCGGCTCGCAGTCCGATGACGTCAACCGCCGCAAGCGGGACGAGCGCCGCCTCGAGCTCGACCTCACCCGGCATCAGGAGCTGCTCAAGGACAGCCAGAAGATCAATCAGAGCCTCAAACGGTGCCTTAATTGGACGGGAGAGCTCATCAAGGAGGGTCAGAAGGCGTTGGCATACCAGGTCAGAGTATCAGACGTGCAGTTCGGGTACGGCGGCCGCGTGCTGCGACCCGACGAGGACGAGGACGACACCTCCCACCAGGCAGACGAGACGCTGACAAACGTCGATTCCGACACCGAGTCGGCGGCGGAACCCTGGGCGAAAGGGCCCCAGGACCGGGACAGTGGCATCGAGCTGCCTGTCGACAGCGGGTGAGGCCTCTGCGCGGGGATCAATCAATGAGTGGACCTGCTGTCCCTCCCCTCCGGCTCCTCCTCATCTCCTTCATCCATCATTGATATATACCAGAGCATGAAGTTTTGCCTTTTTTTTTCTCTTTCTTTCCCCTCTAGATAGCGCAGCCAGCATCCTGGCGGCCTGGTCGCCATGTCGTTCATCAACCCAGCATCACCACACATGCAAGCGTGCGTTTTGCGAATTTGCCATCTTCACATCTTTATGTCTATTCTGGCTTTTCTATTCCCCTTCTGGCGCTCTCTGCTCTTCAATCTTGCTTCTTCTTCTTCTTCTTTATCTTCTTCTTCACCTCGTCATCCTCGTCGTCCTCCTCCTCCTTCTTTTTCTTTCTTGACAGCGATCGATATGCCGCTCGGGGCCGGACGCTCCCCGAGCATTCCCGGGATACATGGCGCTTTTGGATTCATTGGGCGTACCGAGCATACGCGACTCCATGAAATTGAAAACTTTTTTCTTTCGCTTCTGGTCTCTCTCTCTTGCGATGTCATCTGTTGCTGGCTGTGGGCCGTGTTTGATGACTTCATTCTTTAACCTGGTTGAAGCATCAATTGTGGCCTTGGGATTCTAGAGCTTGAGGGGGGTAGAGGGGGTCAAGCGGGAGTGAGCGATGTTCAGAATGGATGCTTTGTTTTTCGTAGATCTCGATAGGAATCATTGACGATGAATCGAATGCTTTTTTTGAGCTGAGTCGTGAATGAAAAAAAAAAGAAAAAAAAAAGAGAAGGGGGGGGGGGAGGGTTTGGATGGAGAGGCAGTACATGCCAGGTCTCATCCAGGAGTGCGTACGACGGAGATGCCACGAAAGGACGGAGCTATTTCAAAACGAGCATCACGACCTCCCTTCCCCCAGTGTCAGTGCCACTGGACCTCGGAGGGCGAAGGAAGAGGGTTTCCGTATACACACGGAGTAGATTTGGCATAGATTTGATGCAGGAGGCAGGTATTTCTGGAATAGAGGGCGGATGATGGCATTTCAAGCCAACCCCCTTTCCTTCACAAGCCATCCCGCGGGTCCACGCACGCATTCTCTCATGAATTGAACACTTAGTCGTCTCCCCTTTCGCTCGATGACCCCAGAAAACACGACACGACTCGGGCTGATGCCTGGCAATGAAAGGACGACTTCGAGATGATACCAGTGAAAGTAAGGCAGCAAAATCCCAGAACAGGAAAAAAGAAAACACTGTATATCTATGGACTCCTGCTCTATTCCACAACACAAAAAAAAGAGAGAGAGAGAGAGAAAATGAACGGTGGGCGTGAAACAAGATGAAAGAGGGCAAGGGGCAAGGTAGGAGGGAAGAGCATGAGGCACCCCCCCTTGTTATGTTGCTCGACCGAGAGGTGGGAAAGATGGTATGGGAAATTCGCGAGGAAATCAAAAAAAAAAAAAAAAAAAAAGAAAAAAAAGAAAACGAAAAAAGAAAAAGCAGAGGTGGTTCTTCGCCCTCAGTGCTCGGCGGGGCGGGGCACGTTGGGCGCGTCCTGGGCGACCTCCTCTGCCGTCTTGTGTTTCCTGTCCCACTTGTGGTGCCTGTGCTCGTGCTGCTTGTCCTTCTTGATGGCTGCCTCGGCGACGAGTTGCTCGAAGAGGAGGTAGTCTCCTTCTTCCTCTGGGGATCGCTCGGCCTGTTTGGGGGCGGGGGGAGATGTCAGCGGGATGTTTTTTTGCTCGAACTTTGAGGGTAGATATGCAGGGCCGGAGGGAGCGCGACGGAAAGAAGAAGAAGTTCATATGCAAAGGGGACTTGGAGGGATGAGGATGACCGACCTTGACAAAGATATCGCCTATCAGGACGAGCGCCTGCGCCCGCTCGAGCCGCTTGGACAGCGGGACCTTCTTGTCGCCGAGGATGGAGTCGCAGACGTCGCGCAGGACGCCCTGGATCTCGAACCTGCTGCCCCTCCACGCGGCGGTGAGGATCTTTCCCGTGACGCGGCGCTCGTACTCGAGGCGCTTCTCGTCGGTCCAGTCCTCGCCGCCGCGCTCCTCCATCTTGGCCATGTCCTCGACGGTCTGCTGCGCGTCGATGGCGCTGCTGATTGTGTTCCAGGTGTCCTTGACGAGGGTGCCCTTGTCGCGCAGCTTGCTGAAGAAGCCGCCGAGGCCGAGGAACTTTTGGCTGCGCAGCAGGGTGGACGCCTTGGAGATGTAGGTCTGGCCGATGGCGTGGAGGATGTCGATGCCGAAGGACTCCATCTTGAGGTTCTCGACCTCGAGGCGCATCTTCTCCTGGAAGGAGCGGGTCACGTCGGCGCCCTTGTCCGTCTCGGTCCAGAGGCTCAGCCGGTCGAGCAGCTTGCGCGCGAGCGTCTCGACGCGCTCCTGGCGGATGCGGGCGCGCTCCTTCTCGTACGCGGCCAGCTTCTCCCGCTGCTCCTTGCTCATGCCGCCCTTCCTGCGGCCCTTGCCCTTGGCGTCCTCCTCCGAGGACCCGTTCTCCTTGTCCTTCTCGAGCTCGTCGTGCGCCCGGTCCATCAGCGCCGGCCGGAGGGGGATCTGTGTTCGGCTGCGGGAGGAGGACGACGGGGTGGGCGAGGTCGCCTCCGAGCGGGCGGGCGGCGTGGCGCCGGCCGAGGCCCCGGCAGCCTTGTTCTCTTTTTCCTTTTCCTTCTCCTTCTCCTTCTCCTTCTCATTCTCCTCCTCGACGACGACCACAGGGGGCGCCTGCGACGGCGCAGCCGCGGAGGCCGATGCGGGTGCGGATGCGGATGCGGATGCCGACGCCGACGCCTCGGGCTCCTTGCCCGCCTCCTGATCCTTCATGCTCGCCTTGACGGCGTCTGCGGTCCCGGGGAACTCCTCGTCTGCCGGGCCGGGGCCGGACTCGGACTCGTCTTCGTCGCCCATGGTGATGTCCATGGTGGCAGCCAGGTCCTTCATGAGGCTGATCTCGCCGATCCAGTCAACAAAGACCTCGCCGCCGAAGATGGCGGAGAAGAACTCGACGGGGTCGGCGAAGCCCTCGGAGGGCTTGGCCTGGTCCTTGCCGTACTTGTCGTAGGCCTTGCGAAGCTCCGTGTCGGAGAGCACCTGGTAGGCCTCGCCGATGGCCTGGAACTTCTCGTGGGCGGTCGGGTCGTTGGGGTTCTTGTCTGCAGCGATGCGCGCGTCAGTCTCGGTCTCGGCCTCGGTCTCGGTGTCATGTTCTCTGGGCCCCCCTAAAGATTCTATGCTCGCCCCGTACCTGGGTGGTGGATGATGGCCATCTTGCGATAGGCCTTTTTGATCTCCAGCTCGGTCGCCGTCGGCGAGACGCCGAGGGTGTCGTAGTAGCTCGTATCGACGACCATCGTGACGGCTACTAAGGGATGTGCTCTCTGATCTCGATCGGCCGGGTGCGAGGCTCAGGGTTGCTGGAGGAGGGGGGGTGGTCGTCTGTCCCGCGCAGTACGGAGGTGGCGCGGGAAAGGAGTCTGTCGAGGGGAGGGGGGGAGAGATCGAGAGAGGAATAGAGATTTTTTTCTTTAAAAAAAAAGAAGAGAAAAGCGCAGCTAGGAGTTTGTATGAGAGGTAGTAAGTAAGTAGTAGTCGTTGATAGCAAAAGGCTCGAGGACTCAGGAGGAGGAGGGAACTCGGTGGGCAGGTCGCGGCGGCAGGCTGTGAGTCGACTCGTGATCCGGGTATTTCGCTCAGCCGTTATCGAGACGGGTTTCGTTGACGCACGAGGACTCGTACGATATGGATCAGGAATAGATCGATCAAAATGGTTTCCGGCTTCGCATTCCTTGTGCGTGCGGACGGTTTGATTATATGAGGATGCAGGTTGCAGGCATTTGATTGCCCGCTCGCCAAGCGCCGCCCCGAAATTTGCCCACTTGAATCCATCTCAATCAATCAATACGTGCTGATAATCAAGCATCCGCCGCGGCTACGTAATCGCGGGGCAGTCTGGATGTGCAATATAGGGTAGGCATCAATAGCCCGATACTACATTGATATGTACTTACCTACTTGATACCTCCTACTAGATATGTAATGACCCCCCCGCGACCCGTGGCCTGGACGCGCGTGCAGGTATGGATCCAGACCCCGACAGGTCTCTCCTGGTGCTTGGCGGGCCGTGGGTGACCTCGTGCGCACGGCAGAGGCGACTCGAGCGCCGTCTCCTGACCGGGTACTCCTGAGGTATTACGAGATCGCACCTCGTTCCATCTGGCACGATGATTTGAACTGGCACTGCCTGTGATTTTGCAGGGAGTCGCCATGTGGATTCCGTTGTCTAGAATCACTGTCGACGGACAGGGAGCTCGATATCTTTCATCACAGACTGAAGCGGGCGCCTTGATTCATTCCATCACCTTGAGCCAAGTGTCTCCTTATCTGAACCTGGTGGCATCTACCGAGTGGTAGGAGGTACTATTTCGTACAGACCGCACAGATGTTGCCAAACTTGACATCAACACCCGGCCTCACAGACTGGTCACTGCACTGGACCCCCCCATATTCTCATTCGACGCCGGCCGCTTTCATGCGCCCAAAACAGTTGGCATACGCCTCATGGATCTCCGGGACCTCGTGGCCGTACTCTTCCAGCTTGGCCGAAAGCTTCGAGGCGTCGAGGGTGCAGTTGCTGCGGCCCGCCTTTATCACCTTGGCTTGGTCCGCCAGGCTAAAGTTCTTCCACCGCAACCCAGGTCGAACAATCTGCTTGAACAGGGCAAGGACCTCGTTGTGCGAAATGGCCCCGGGATTGGTCAGGTTGTACACCCCGGTCTCCTTGTGCTCGGCGAGCATGATGGACGCCGGCAACAGATCATGCAGGATCGTGTTGCTGTTCGGGACGTCCACCACCCGCTCGTAGCTGATGATCTTGGTGACAAAGTTGCGGGGGTGGAGGTCGTCGCTCACAGGCATGCGCAGGCGAAGAATCAGGCAGTTTGGGTAGCTCGCCAGAATCTGGCGTTCCGCGTCAGTCAGTCCGCCGTTCAACGGCCCCTCGCGCATCGCAGGTCCGGATTGATTGATCCGGGCCCTCTGCAACTTGCAACTTACAGGCTCAACATGACCCTTTGTCAAGGAGTAGAAACTCGCCTCGAAGTTGGGCCGATCCTCTTCCGTGAACCCCGGGCCACCGATCGGATGGGCCTTGTCATACTGGTAGATGCACCCGGTCGCGAAGACGGTACAGTGGATGCCGGCGAGGTGGCAGGCATCCGCCAGGTTCAGGGTCCCGATGACGTTGGATCGCACCGTCTGCGCCTTGTTGTCCTCGCACCAGTCGACGTTCGGCCTGCCGGTGCAGCCCGCAGCGTTGAGGACGTGCGTTGGCTTGACGGACTCGAGGACCTGGCTCACTCGGCTTCGGTCCTCGAGGCGGACGGTCGTGGCGTGCACCTCTTTGCCCTGCTCCTCGAGGAGACGCTTGAGATGACCGGCAATCCATCCGTTGGCTCCCCAGATGAGGAAGCGCGGGCGACCAGCATCCTCGGGGCCCAAGCTCTTGTCGTCGGCAGCCATCGTCGTCACGGGATCAGATCATTGTCCAGAGAAGGAAGATCAATTTGATGTCACTGTGAGCTCTGAAAGAGGCGAACCGCAGGTGCTTCCAAGCGTGGAGACGAGGAGAAGACGAAAGCAGCAGCGGATGAAGAGGCGAGAACCTCAGGTGGAACGACGCCCGGGAGAGGCCAGATGAGGGGAAAGGCCAGGAGCCTCGAGTCCGGGAAAGAGCCTCGACGCCTCGACGCCTCGACGGTGACGCCTGCCAGTGTCTCTTGGTGTCATCTCTCTGCTTGGAAAGAGGTCACTTAGTACTGAATAGTACTACCTAGGAGGAAGGCAGGAGGGCAATCGGCTCCTGCCCAGTCGGAAGCTTGTGCTGGCGGTTCACGGCAGGCGCGATGATGCTTTGCGCGCCGCTGCATCACACTTGCCTCCGATTCAAGAAGATCCCCTCCAGTTCATGCCGCTTCATGCGGGTCAAAGAGGTCTGGACTGAGCGAGTCCGTCTTGGGCGAGTCATGGTTGAGGATCGGGAGGACGAGCTCCGAGTCGTCCAACGAGACTGCGAGTTTCAATCCAGGGTTGGAAGACCTGGAAGACCTGGAAGACCTGGAGATGCTGTTCCCCGCGCGGCGAGTTTGCCATGATGTTGGACGCAGCGGGTGTGAGAGAGAGAAAATATCCGAAAGGGTCATTTGCGTTGGAGCGAACCATCAAGGTCTCCTCATCGGCCGCGACCCAAGACATCCGACATGATGCACAGGTACGAGTACCTGGGCCTTGAAGTACCGGTACTCCGTACTCGGTTTGAAACTTTTGGATCTACTAAGTACTGGAAGCATTTACACCCGGGTCTCTTGCCAACACCAAATCGGAACGCCGATTGAGGACTTGATTACTGAGCAGAATGCAGATTCGCACCGGCTATCCCTCCACTGGCAATATGTAAGCCCACATATCAGGCTAGCTGAGGTGCCAATTGCTATGTTCCTTGGAGATGCTCGATATCCTCCGCGCAGAAAAGTTCTTCAACACTGCATGATCCGAGTCTCGAGTGCAGTCAGACTGCATTAGCTGCCTCGACGCTGATAGGCCGGCCGCTCTGGTCGAGTTCAGAAACAAACCTGCACGCATGATTGCCTCTTTGTATTGCCCTTGAGGCTTGAGTTTGGCGCGCAGAAACTGAATGATCAATCCGATTAATACTACTGTAATTGAAGAGGTTCTCAAACACTGGCCTAAGTTCCAATGCCACGATGGTCGATGCCTCTCACTCTCGGTGTACAGGCACTTTTGTTACCGCTGGTGTCTGATAGAGAGTCAGGTATCGTATACATTGGCCCTGTGAGACAGGCTTCCAGGGCTGAGACCAAAGTACCGGTACCTCGATCGCGATCCGGCCCTTTTCCATCCACTGAACCGAGTCCTCGGACCAGTGCCGTATTCGTATCCGAGAGACCAACAAGACAAGATCTTACTCGGACACTGACTCGTCCCGCGAACCTCTCCATCCATCCATCAATTGATCCATCCATGCGATCAATCGCCTTGCAGCCTGGGCAGTCCTCAACCTATCGTCCCGAGTACTTATAATATCCGCCGTGGTGTCCTCTTTTCTCTCCGCTGCCTCATCTCACACCACCACCACCACCACCACCACTACTACTACTACTATAAGTAGTAACTTCAATACCACAATTCCTCTTTCTCCTCGTCGTTTCCTGCATCTCCCATCCAGATCCCCCCTCTTTCGACTTCTGGACACCTGCGCCTCTTGCCATTGACATCCACGGCCCACCGCGATCGACACAATGGGCGCTCTATACTACATGTTGCATCCGAGCGAGTTGCGATCCATCATCCAATGGTGCGGCAGATATCACACTCCCCCCCCCCAAATTCGAGCTTCAAGCTGACCAGCTTCTTCTTCTTCTTCTTCTGCTGCCTCACAGGAAACTCTGGCACGAGCCCGTCAACAGGCGTGACCCCAGCAACGAGACCGCCACCTTGTCAGAATGCTTCCGATTCCTAAACAAGACGAGTCGCAGTTTCGCAGCAGTCATCCAGGAGCTCAACCATGAGCTCCTCGTCCCCGTCACCCTGTTCTACCTGGTGCTGCGCGGCCTGGACACGATCGAGGACGACATGACGATACCGCTCGAGACAAAGGTGCCCATCCTGCGCAATTTCCACAACACCATGGTGCAGGACGGATGGCAGTACCACGAGTCCCAGGAGAAGGACCGGGAGCTCCTCGAGAAGTTTGACGTCGTCGTCACCGAGCTCAAGAGGCTCAAGAAGCCCTACTTCGACATCATCAAGGACATGACCATCAAGATGGGCAACGGCATGGCCGACTACGCCCAAAACGCAAAGATGCTCGCCGACGGCGTGCAGACGATCGAGGAATACGAGATGTACTGCCACTACGTCGCAGGCCTGGTCGGCGAGGGCCTCACCAGGCTCATGGTCGCCTCCGACCTCGCCAACCCCAAGCTCATGGAGCGCCCGGCCCTGACCGAGTCCATGGGCCAGTTCCTGCAGAAGACCAACATCATCCGCGACATCGCCGAGGACTGGGAGGTCGGTAGGCGGTGGTACCCGCGCGAGATCTGGAGCAGGCACGTCGACAAGTGGGAGGACCTCTTCGACCCCAACCAGCGCGACAAGGCCGTCAACTGCGTCTCCGACATGGTGCTCGACGCCCTCAAGCACGCAGAGGACTGCATCTTCTACATGACGAGCATGAGGGACCAGAGCGCGTTCAACTTCGTCGCCATCCCCCAGGGCATGGCCATTGCGACGCTGGAAAAGTGCTTCAGGAACCCGGCGGTGCTCGAGAGGAACGTCAAGATCACAAAGGGCGATGCCTGCCAGATCATGTGGGAGTGCACCCAGAACCACAAGACCCTGTGCGAGGTCTTCAGGAGATATGCCAGGCGCATTCACCAGAAGAGCGACCCCCGGGACCCCAACTACCTCCACATCAGCGTGCGATGCGCAAAGGTGCGTAACTCGGACGGCTCCGCGCAGGGCATCAGGCCCTCGCTCTCTCGCTCGACGGCGGCGAGAAATGGATTGGATGCCCAGGCATCCTCGTATTGTGCGAGTGAATATTCGCGGCTAACTGTGGGTGTCAGATCGAGCAATACATCGAGACGCTGTACCCCCAGCAAGATTTCAAGAAGCTGCAGCAGGAGAGCCGAGAGGAGAAGACGGCGGGCGACGAGATGAGCTTCCGCGAGAGCGCCACCCTCTTCGCAGTGGTCGTCGGCGTCCTGCTCACTCTATCCGGAGTCATGGTAGGTCCAAGCTCACCCCAATCTTTTCTCCCGATAATAATCAACGCCCCCCTCCCCTCCCCTCCCCTCCCCAAATCCCTGACCGCACGTGACTGAGGATGATTTGATGGATGGATCTGACAATTTTTTTTCCCTTTGCTGCTATATAAACAGATCGCCATCGCATGGTTCCTCGGCGCAAAATTTGATCAACTCCCCACCAACAGCGTGTTTTGGCAGGCCCAGACTACAATAGCATCGGTCGTGAGCCACGAAGAGCTGTAACAACGCGAGCCGATACTTTCTACCTCTCCATCGTCTTCTCGTCTTCTCTTCCTTTCTTCCTCTTCTTCCGCTCTTCTTCTTCTTCCTCTTCTTCTTCTTCTTCTTCGACTCAGCGATGCTGCGTTTCTACAACCGAAATATAAAAAGTCACGATGCTCATGATCTGGCCATGGGCCCTATAGTACCTGCTGCTCGGTCCTGCCGGCCGCTGATGCGCAGCCGAGTCTACCATACCACGCGATTTTTAATGTTGAATACTACATACTACTACCTACACAAGCGCCTGCGATGCACGGTTGCGGCTTCGGAGAAAGCCCGGTTGGCTCTCGTCTGCTTCTTCTTTCTCTCTCTCTCTCTCTCTCTCTCTCTCTTTTCTGCAGTCTCGCATCGCATTGTCACTTTCTGTCCCCACCTCTTAAGCACGGATGTCAAATTGCAATCCAAGCCTCTCCTGATGGCTGCGATTGTGCCGAAGAAGTGCTGATATCAACCTGCCCTCGGTCTCTCGCGGGCCCTCCACCGGGGGCCCGCGGAGACACGGCGCCCGAGCCCTCCCTCGCCATCCGGTGTATCGAGGATTCTGCGCCGGCGGGCAGACATGCAATTGATCTTTTGTCAGCTGCTGATGCCGAGAATTGCGTCGATGATACGAGAACGAGTACGAGAACGAGTACATTCACGAGTGTGGTTTTCTTCCCGAATGATGGTGTCAAAGTCATCAAACGATCAATTTCCGTTCCAGAATCATCATCACACAGGACACATGTGACAAAGGTCTTTATATACATGCATCGATGTACAAGGAAAGAAAGCGCCAAATAAAATCACAAGACTCCGAAGAGAGCGTTTGTTTCTGAAGAGGCCGTCCGAAAAGATCATTCCCCGAGAATGGGGAGGAAGGGGGGGGGAGAAGAGGAGGAAAAGAGAAAAAAAAATCTATTTCCATCAAGAGGTTCTGGGTCTCGTGATCAGAAGTCTAAATCACTACTAATAAAAGGTATATACCTAGGCTCGCGCTTTTTACGAGATCATGTAGCCAAGAAATAGGAAGCAATCAAGACAGAGCGAAGGGAGAGAAAGGGGGAGAGGGGGGGGGAGGTGGGACGAGAGCAGAGAAGAGGAAAAAGAAGAAGACTGGACGACAGCAGAAGCAGGACGAGAAAAGCGTAGCGCCGTGTCCCCTCTACCTGCGTGGATATCATCCTTTTCGGGGTTGAGTCGTGACACCTGGTGTGACACCTGGGAGGTGGTGAATCTGTCGGTGGTGGTTGTGGTTGAGGTCGGGCGACCCCGGGCCTCTTCCGTTCACAGGTGGCCGTTGTTGGCGATGAGACTGGTCGTGTTGGCCTTGTTGTTCTGGACGGTGGCGCCGGCCTTGATGGCGAGGTTCTTGATGAGGGTGCGGAGCTGATCGGGGTCGGTGACGCCGCGGTAGGTCATGAGGTAGGCGGCGAGGCCGGTGATGTGCGGGCAGGCTATATTCCAAATACTGCGTCAGTCGAGCTCACACGGGTACAGACAGACACACACGGAGAGAGAAGTCATTGGAATATGGATTCATGTGGATCCACATGCACGGAGGATGAGACGCACCCATGCTGGTCCCGCTGAGGACCTTTGTCGCGGTGTCGGAGGTGAAGCCGACGCTGAGGATGCTGACGCCGGGGGCGTACACGTCGACGGGGGCGCCGAAGTTAGAGAAGTAGGCGCGCTGGTCGGTGGCGGCGTCGATGGCGGCGACGGTGAGGGCCTCGGGCGCGGAGCCGGGGGAGCTGTCGGCGGTGTCCTGGTCCTCGTTGCCGGCGGCGACGATGGCGGGGATGCCGGCGCTGTGCATGGACTGGATGGCTTTGTTGACGGCGGCGGAGTGGGAGCCACCGAGGGACATGTTCATAACAGCCCTGCCGATGATCTTCTTCGCCTGGGCGTCGTTGACGACGAACTGCATGCCCTTGAGGACGCCCGAGTTGCTGCCGGCGCCGTCGGCGTCGAGGACCTTGACGGAGACGAGGTTTATCTTCTTGGCGACCCCGAAGGTGGCGCCGCCGATGATGCCGGCGACGTGGCTGCCGTGGCCGTTTTCATCGGTGTCCTGGCGAATTGTGAGCGACTGCGGAGAGGGCGAGAGAAGAATAAAAAAAAAGGAAGGGGGGGGGGGGGGG